>JAXQKE010000344.1:0-22072 GCA_037042355.1 Candida sp. Y128-05E | reverse complement strand
TCATCAAAAGATCCTCTTTCGACAACCTCACCACCCTTTAACATGAGTATTTCATGAGAAAACAGCAATACCGAAACGGCATTAGTGGCCAAAACCACAGTCTTGGAAGATAATAAACCTCCGGGGGCAAGTACCTTATTGATGATTTTCTTACAAACATGGGCATCAACAGCAGATAATACATCATCTAAGAATATTACGTCCGACCGAGAGTAGACTGCCCTAGCCAATGCAACTCTAGCTTTTTGCCCACCACTCAACGAAATACCCTTTTCCCCAACAACAGTTCGATCTCCATCCGGCAAAACATCGAAATCTTTGGTCAATTCACAAGCCTCGATAGTTTGAGAATAATAATGTTTATTCAATTTACAACCAAACAAAATATTCTCTTTCACAGTTGCATTCATAATCCATGGATCTTGTGCACAATACGCCACACTACCATTAAGTAAGGTTTGAGTGTCTGGGTTCTTTTCTAATGGTAATAAACCTAAGAATGCTTTGAGCAAAGTAGATTTACCACTACCAACCCTCCCGACTATACAAGTCAATTGACCTTTCCTAGCGGTGAAGTCGATATTCGAAAGTGCCACGTTAGATGGATGGTCTTCTGCATTTGTATCCTCTACTATATCTTGCTCCCAAAGGAAAGTAGCCTTTTTCAACAATACAGTAACTTCATCCTTCACAGCGGGAACGTTAGTACGCTCAACTATGTCCCCCTCTGGTTCTTCCATTGTAAGTAACTCTCTCAATCTTTTCAAGGAAACATTACATTGAACCAAACCAGAAAACAAGTATGGAAGTGTTAAAAGCGGATCTGTTAAAATTTGGAATAATGATAAAGCTGGAAACGCTATTGATGGTATTATTGGAACGTTTCCAAAGCGGTTAAATGCAATTAAACAAGAACAGGAGATGACGAAAGGAATACATTTCCAAAAAAACAAAGCAAATGCATTAAATATTGCTATCTTCCTTGCCAAAACCAATTCCTGGTCATTCCTAATAGAGAATAACCTTTTCAACAATGGCAGTTCCCAGGCAAATAGTTTGATTGACTTAATAGAAGTTAAGATTTCCGAGGTTAATCTGACTCTTGTATCTTTCACATCCATATTTTGCTTATACAACCCATGGACAGAAGTTGTGATTACAGTCAATATTGGGATCAAGATACCAGCGGAGATAATACCGGCCCATGTCGAGTAACCGATAATTTTAATTAAAGCTGATAATGCCATGAATAATCTTATAGGAACGACCAAAAGATCTACCAACGCTTCTGGTGCTCGACCTACTTCGAAAACATCAGTGGACAAATTATTGACAAGTTCACCTGAGGTCTTTTCTTTTCTAGCAGCTGGAGAAAGACGTAAAGCCTTTCTGTATAGAATAGAAATTAATTGCGAATTGGTACCAAACCTAACGAAGAAAACATTGACGAAATATTGATTGAACAAAGTGAACCTCAATAATGAGGTTGCAAAAATACCAGTAGCAATAGCGAATCCCACGATCTTTGGTTGAGCAACGCCGTCATTCTCAGTCAAAGTGAAGTATTGAATAAATTTTTGTAATAAAAAGGTTTGAATGATACTGCAAAACATTTCCAGGGAATCAAATATAAAGGCAGCAGTCATTTTTACCCAATTTATTCTCATTAATATTAGGAATAACGATATCTTGGGAAGTTCCCGATCCTTTTCAGTTGGGTTGGCTATATTTTTCAATTTCTTATCTCGTTTCAATTTTGCATTCGTGACTGCTGGCTCCCAATAATCCATAAATTGTTTATAGACGACATCATTACTAACACCAATATCCGCGGGTTCTACCTCCTCTATGGTAATAGTCCCACTTTTGTTGACTCTTTTTATGGTGGCTTCGATCCAAAAGAAGACAATTTCAGAATAAAAATTGTGGATCGAGTTAATTTTCCAATCATTAAGATCGTAGTAATCTACTAATTCTCTAGATGGTTGGTAAAAGCCAATTTCAAAAATAACAATGATGAACGAATTGAATAACATTGCTATTTCTATAACTTGGACAACGGCAATTGTTGATGGTGAATCATGATGATTGATATACAATTTTTTATTGGAAAATGAATCTTGCAATAAAATAACCAAGTTGAACAATACTTTAGCAGTCCAATAAAGAAGTAATGAAGCACTAGAAACAGCCGCTCTTGTTGGTTCAATTACCTCGAATGGAATCACCACCAACGCCATGGTAATGATATCCAAATATAGCGTCCATGATATTAAGCTGGCATTTGATATACCAGCATAATTGAAACTGAGTAGGATCAAGATCAATAAACATTGAATAAAAATCGAATTCAATTTAATCAATTGAATGATACCAACACTTTTTATTTTGAATGGATTACCGAAACCATATTTGATTCTGTAAGGACCAAATCGATTATTGAAGATCAATTCTAGAAACTGATATAGCGTGAATAGTCCTAGTATACTGAATACTATCAAGTCAATCGAGCCAATGAAACATGGGTTTATTGTACTTTCATGGGGATGGTACAATGGTTTCTTCAACGACTCTTGGAAGTTGCAATGGTAATTGCTTCCCAATAGTTCGATCATGTCTAGATATATAAACTTGTGTACTAATTAATCTAGCATATCCACCTACTTATATGAGATGCTAGATAAGCCTCCATTTTTCGCTAGCTTAGAATTTCACCCTACTGTGAGCACGCTCCCCACCACCGTGTGGCTGCAAAAGATACCAGCGATAATCAAAGTGTGACTCATATCTAATAGGGGATCTACCAGGGAAATCTGATCAACTCCATCATTTGATAGTGACCTCTAAATCAGATAACGGACGATCTTGATTTGATTAAGGAGTATTTTGGTAGCAATTGAAACTCGGTATATAGCAATCAAAGCCAAATTTAACAATTGCTTCTGGTGGATATCGGAATAGTAATGAAGCCCTCCATGATACATTATAATCTGAATCATATGTCTATTTTAAAGCATCAGGATTTTACCAACTTTATCTATAATTAGAATAGGCGAAGCATGTATGAAATTATTATAATTTTCAAAATTTACAAGATAGTTTTAGATCAATTCAAAGGTCCTAAGTGGTGTTGTTCTATTGATTACTATTAATTGTAGATAAATTAGTCATGTTTGGTCAGAAATTCAAAGTGGTTAGTGGTTGCAACCAAATTTTGAGTTCCGCATATTGTCAATTTGGCTTATGTAATCTTTGCCAGGGTATGAATTATTAACTCCTACTTGACTTGAGTCTGGATGGGTCTATGTTTGCTATAAGAAGTTTGCAGGTCCCTTCTGGCAGGAAAGATTTATAAGTTTTTGAAGCTAGAGATGAAAATTTGTGTTGTTAAAACCATAAAGTGTAGATTCCGTCGATTGGAATAAACCGCTAATGAGCTAGTTTTCTGTATGTAATACTATTCAGCTAGTAGTATTTTATCCCTATTTACACTTTTCTCGCTCCTTTTTTCAATTTAGGAATTATTTCGATTTGGTTTGATCTGGTTCTGTCGTTAAGGCAAGTTCAAGCAAAACTAATTTTATGTTTCTGGCCAGAAATCAAGTACCTGGATTCAACCAAGGAAAGAATAATTTTATTGCATCCAGTTTGCTTTGAAATCAAGGTGATTTACTAGTATACAAATAGTAATTGAAGTTGTGCAATAAAATCGAGAAAAAACCCCTTTTTCCCACATTTTCTTATCACATTTGCAAAATTTGGCTGCAAAAAATTAATTAAAACTTCCTCAACATTTTAACCTGCTAATCAAAATTAGGAAGCTCCTAACTATAAAAGGCAGGGGATTCCCACTTATTTGAACTACAACAAACTATTTACTTTTAACATGTCTTCATCCACTCAAGCAATTAACAGTAAATATTTAATGCAGAACCCAATCCCAAAGCTCAACAGATCTTACCCCAAAGCTTCTGTACCTATTCCCACCAAAATCGATTCAAATCAATCAATTTTGAGTAACCCAAAAATTTTAGCTGCTTTGAAGACTATCAAATATTCGAAAGTAATCACCAACTTTCAAACAATAGCTGCCTCTAACATTCATTCCCCTGTCAGTGACCATAGCGACACTTTCAGTTTAGCTAAATCACCATCCATCTCTGCTTCAACTTCTATCTTCTCCTCTTCAAATATTTCTACTAAAAAATCGATTAAGGAGTTATTCAACTTCGAAGGTAACCAAAGGGGTGTAGTCGGTACGGTTTTGAGATCATTGAAAACCAAATCACGTAGAATCAGATCGTTTGCTATTGATGTTTACCAAAGGATTATCCTGTTTTTAGGTGCAAAATCTAACCCTACAATTGTTGAACCAAAACCAATTTATACCCCAGTTTTGTCCCCGATTTTAGAAACAGTTGCAGAAACAATAGAAGAAATAAAGCATGAAGATAATATGGATTACGTTTGGTTAAGGTTATATCAAATCTTGCACTCGGACGATCTTATAGAGATCCAAAAAATCCATTTATTTGAATTGTCTGAAATTAAATTAGGCAATAATAACAACCTGACTAAAGTTACTAAAGTTTCCAATAAATACAATTTTGGAGAATTGGAACTTCCATTCTTCATTTATTTCTTATTTATGATGTATTGTTTGTATCTTCAAGCTACTATTGAAGACTTGGTACCTCATAAGCGATTGCCTAAAGCTTCAAAAAGAAATAAATCTCCTGAAAGATTTAATTCAAAAGCTCGATGCAAACAAAATTTTAGAAAAATAAAGCTACATAGTATTGTTCAGCCAGCTCGATAGCGTTGGTTGAGTATGGGGTCTTGAAACCCCAACCTTCTACTGCAGTATAAAACAATAAAACGAAAGAAAAAAAACGAAAAAAAAAAAACGATACAAATAAACCACCCTCGCTTATCGAGTTGGTCCGATCGGTCTTTTACTGGTCACAATTGTTATACGAATTGTCTTATATAGTTCTTCTCTTTATATAGTTTTAATATATATCATATTTTTCCAGCAAGTTAATGTTAAACGAAACCCAACTAGAAATTTCGATTGACCTAGCTATATCTGTTAGGTAAGAATTTACTATCATTGCGTGTTTGGCTGAATCAATGAGGTTTTATTTAGAAATCCATTTTGGCTGCAAAAAACTTGAACGACAGTTGTTTGTGATGATTTTTTCGGTAAGAAATGGTTGGCTCTAACTGTATCACCAGACTACGGGGATGTCCAATACAGATGTGGAAATACAACTAGTTCAATTTTATCATGAAGTGATTCTCAGAAAGTGAGTAAAAATTGCTTGATGACAACTCGCCAATTTAAATTTACCAGGTATGGAAGATGGTAGCCAATTAGTAATATTTTTAATATTAGTCTATAGATCTATATTATAATTCCCGAACAATTATGTTACCATCTGTCGAAGTTGATAACATAACTGGATCTAGCGGGTGATAATCAACGTCTAACACCGTACCTAAATGGCCATCATATTTGTATTGGATTTTCCTCGACAGAAAGTCAAAAGTAGTCACAGTCTTGTCTTCAGAACCTGAAGCCAATGTGGTGCTATCATCGTTGAAGCAAGCGCGGATTAGGTAAAATTCTTTACCTGATGGGGCTCCCGAGTATACGTTCGGATTTAATCGAGCAATGCCTTCAGGTATGAACGACCTAGCACTATATGTTCTAATTTCACCATTCATTGATCGTGATAGCAATATTGAATCATCTTTATTAATTGCGATTGAAGTTATCGTATCATTTTGTCCCGCACATTCCCATAACTCTTTATCCATAGCTCTCACATCAAACGCTCGTATGACTGGCTCAATACCACCTATGTATAACGTATCCCCAGTGTTGTTATATGTTGCTGATAATAATGGGAAATCTGTTTTTACTTTACTCACGGGGAGTTTCTCCCTTGGGTCCCAAATATAAGCAAACCCATCGTCACCTACACTGGTGCCTAGATATTCAGGTGATACACTGATCTGGTTTACGACTGAAGTGTGAGCCGAGCATTTTCGTATCCTTTTACCAGTTTCACAATCCCAGAATCCAATTGTCGAGTCTGCACTTCCACTCATTATCATTGATTCGTCAGCCATCCAATTAACAGAAGTGACTGCTGCTTTATGGCCAGTGATAACTCCATAGTTCGGCTCGCTATCCTCTTCATCAACAGGTGTATTCCATAACTGTATGGACCTATCCATCCCACATGAAACTATTTTCGAACCATCTTGATTGAACTTTGCAGATAAGACAGCACCTTCGTGGCCTTCTAACACTACTGATTCGTTGTATAAATGATTAGCTCCGCCATTAGCACCACTCAGAAGTACTATAGCCCCACCGTTTGTCTTTTGTCGTTTAACAGATGGCATCTTGAAATAACGACTACTGTAATGCCCATCAGATTGTTATGTGCGAAATCTGTAAATCTACAATAATTTATCATTCAATATATATTTCGATTAATCTAAGATATATACTCGTATGTGTTGTTATCTACACGTTGGATGTATTGCCTTTCAATCAATTGATCGATAGCCCTCTTCACATCAATAATCTTGGCCTGAAATCTCGTCAAAGTCTGTGGTAAAACCTCATTAATTAAATCATTATGCTTGACCACCTTTCTCGATTTCATAATTCTGACAATACATGCCATTAAGAAATTCTTACGAGTCTCATCGATTTCTTTATTAGCTTCGTCTTCCTCTTGTCTAGGTTCATTTGACTTGATAGCACTAATAAAATTGACTTTAAGTTTTTTCGATTTATATTCTTCAACCATGGTAAAGGTGGTATCATCTTTACCGAAATATTCAGGACCTGGTGGATATTGATCAATCAATTTATACTTGGTCAAGGGAGTCAAATGGGCTTCAAAACTTGATTTTGCCGCACCGACAGCTGTATGTAAATCTTTAAACGTATAGACTGAGTTCCTGTTGAAAGCCATGAGAATCATTAGTTGCAAGTTACTGACAGTGAATATAAATGGAGGTTTACCTTTTCTTGATAAATTGGCTTTAACTTCGGCTCTCCCATGGTTCCATAACCATTTCAATTCTCGACCAGAATGTTTTTTATTATAAATTTCCACCACTTTCTCAAATGGTGCTTGCAATTCGGGTGCAACATTCAAGTCATAATCGACTGAATGGTTGAAAGGCCACATACTTTGGGCTAGGATTAATGGATAGAAATCCTTGACTGACTCAAAAGAAGGTTGTTCATTCTTCAAATCTTCCGATGCCTTCATGTCAGAAAACATTTTTGTCATTTTCGATGTATATTCGATAGAATTTTCCTCTTGTAATCGTTTGATAATGCTCTCTTCTAATTCCTCCGATTTAGAATTCCCATTAATCAATCTTTTAGCTAAAGAACGACGGTAATATTCTTCAAATGCGTCCTTATCATTGATAAATTTGAAAACAATCATCAAACTATCGGGGTTCATGTCAACAGTATCTGTCTCTTTGGAACTGCCTCTTAAGAACCCGTCGGCGTATTTGGCTAACAATTCTGGAGTTTTGCAGGCTGATTTGGGTGTTGGTGTGGCAATTTGGTTCTTGTTGAAGAAGAATCTGCAGGCATTGTCGAGTGATTTTATGAAAATAGGATCTTTATTGAATGCTTCAACCACCACGACATTGAATTGGTGGTAGATGGAGATAAGAGTATTGATGTAGAGTTTAGGGTCGACGGACCCGTTTGATCTCTTGGTAGGAATGGCTGGAGCTGCATCTTCAGTAGTTTTCAAATCTAATAACGATTTAGAAGCTTGGTCGTTGATATAAGACTCAAAGTTATCTGCCAAAGGCTGTAAAGTTTTGGGTATTCTAGATAACAACTTGTACATTCTGTGAATGTGGTCAATTTCGTTTTGTTCCAAAAGGGTCAAGAATTGGTTATACATTTCTTGAGCATGGTCTTCAATTAACGATTTGTTTAAAGTATCAATCAATGCCTTTTTAGAATGGTCTTCCAAGTAGTTGGTAGACCGAGAAACCTCTTCATTTAAACGTGATTCACATTTTTTCATATAATCGATAACATTATGTTCCATTAAATATTTCAACGACTCTTTTTTATAATACTCTGCGGTGGCGTCTAAGAACTTGCCCTCAAAATGGGTGATATATTCGACCAACGAAGTCTTTTTCAAATCATGGGTATCTATACCTAGAGCAACCAACGATTTAATTGCCACTGAAATTAACTCGGTATCGACAATTTCATTATTTCTTTGATTTTCAATTTGTTCTAAAACTTGCGAAATCAAAACCTCGGAATTACTTTCAAACATTTCTGTTTTCCAAGTCATGAGACATAAAGAGTTGACATCGTAGATGTCTCTTTTACCATCAGATCTTTCTTTTTGTACCCAGTACCTGTTCATATAATCAAACACATTGTTCATGTAACCAGCACCGATAGTAAACCTTTTCCATTTACGGACATAGAATTGCAAAAAAGTTTCATCCTGTTGCTGCCTTAAAGATTGGACAAATTGCACCAAGTATGTAGACAATTTCTTATAAATTTCCTCTCCAGCCAAGGCATAAGAAGCATTTTCACCACTTCCAATCTTGAAAGCTTGCACCGAGGAAAAACTACCTCTAGACTTGTTGACACAATAGTTATACACAGCGGTGTAACAGTTCATGTACATCTTGGGTTCAACGTCTGCTTCGCCATGAGAACCCAAGATATATTCCAACCCTGGTTGGACATAAGTCCAAGTAGCATTTAAATCGCTTGAAGCTGGGAATGACATAAATTATATCAAAATGAAATCAAGAGTAAATCCAGTTAATAGCAATGAGATGTGTTGCTTTGTATCAGATCAAATCAGTTGAATTAAGTCAATTGTTCAATTATAGATAATTGGTTATAGTTGATTAACAATCTCAAAATCAACTATATTTCTACTGTGGTGGTGCGTACTGCAGATAAATTCAAAGAAAGTCTACTGAAGAAAGGGTATCTACAATGAATGACATTGGGTGATATCTACTTACCTTTTCTATATAATACTATTCTATAATTTCCTTTCTTTATTATTTACTATCTATATATTTAATACCCAGTATGAATTTTCACTAAAAGTTACATTTATTCTTTATTGGGTGTCACTCTTAACTTACAATTTCACATTTCAAGAGTAAGCTATTCAATATATTTTAGTTGATATTTGATCTTATAAGCTTATATATTAAGAGTTGTTATAAATGATATATACTGTAAGATAAATTTAAATAAAATTTCCAGTTAATTTTAACCATGAACAATGCCAGAGGTAGTTCTTCTGCTTGCATAGTGGTTTATTATCATTCATTTAGTCAACTTATAGATATAAATCTATGCTTAACTCGAATAACGTTTTACAGTATCTTTGAGTTCCTCGTTGATTTTTAATAATCCTTTAATCTCTAATCTCAACTCTTCAATAGTTTTATCTTTGCTTTCCAATTCTTCCTTCAAATTAATTTTTGGTGGTTCGGTTTCTATGGTTAAGGAAGTTTCTAGTGCCGCTGTAAAAGTTTCATGACTCTCTCTCTGCAATCTTTCATATTTTTCTCCACTAATCTCGGCAAGTAAATCGAACCTCTTGAATCTTAATTTATGAAGTTTGAATAACAAATAGTCATTAGACAGTGTAAGTCGATTCTCGTCAACTCCATATCCATATTTGGCAAGAAATTCCTTCATGTATTTATTATATGTAGTTTTCATAAAATTACCGTCTAATAGAACGTTTTTAACTAAAGATATATTGTATTGTTCAATTCTTTTATTAACCTTAGCTGCTACCTTATTCCAAGCAGCCTGTGTATCGCATATATAAATTTGCTGGTGAGCATAGTCATCTAATACAAACCACAACAAATGGAATTTAATATCAGCTTCAAACCTGACAAGATCTTCTTGATTTACTATCTTTTCTTGGCTTCCTGATTCTTCTTTCTTGGTCGAACCAGTTTTCTTTTGAAACAACATGACTGCTAGATATCTTGTTAACCTTATTGTATTTTATAGTGGAACCCAAATATATATCCTAATAAATAGGGGGCATTTTAAGGTAAGTCAACCGAATTAGATCATTAGAAATACTGGAGTTTCTCTAATGGAATCTATTCGGATTATAATTTTGGCAACCATTATATTTGTGCTAATATTTCCATTTTGTTTATCAACCTCTTGTGACCTGGTGCGTCTTGAGATAAAATGGGTTTTTACGCCGCCTAACATTTTTACTGAAATGAAATCTTCGTTTTTCTATAAGTGCCTTAAGATGATGATGAATGTTACAACCAGTGTGATATGCGTAAAGTTTTCACTTTTATTACTTGTAAGCTCGTATATTAATAGTTATTATAAATGGAGTAATGTAAAAATTTAAATAAATTCCCAGTTATGAAATGAAATCTTCTCGCTTGTTCTATAATTTCCTTGAAGATGATGTTAATGATGTTAATTATGAATGGTTACAACCAGTGTAAGATGGGGTAAGGGTGTGACTTTATCACTTTTATCAGTACTTTGTGATAACTCACGTTGTAAGTATTGTGTGAGTATTTTGAAACTCGCTTTGTGAGACGTTTCTATAACTCATGTTGTGACTACTTTTGCTAACTCACCTTGAGTATTTTTTCTATAACTCACTTCGTGAGCACTTTAGTTCGTTAGAATTTGTTAAACTCACTTCGTGAGTATATTGGAAGTTTAGTGCTTCTCCTTTGTCGTTACCCTATCAATCACCCTCGTCACTGAAATGGTAAACGTTATAATCCACAACACAATAACAATAAACAAAAACGACGCCAACCCTCTCTGTCTCCTACAGATCGAATGCACCACCGGGTAATTCTTGCTCTGGGCCATATCTCTTAAATCACTGGGCCTACACACCCATCGATCATCAAATAAGGTATTAAAAGCCAAGGAAAGGTTAGCTGACGAAAAAATAATAAACAAAGTGTCTAATAAAATATAATTTATCTTTTCCAAGGGGTTCCTTAAACCGATAGGTTTACCATAATATTCATCGTAGGCGATATAAATCAGGTATACTATAGCACATGAGTTGACAACAATGGCCATGATAGTACTTGGTTGTTGATCTACTTCCGTTCCGCCATATTCCCGATGGGAGTATTGGAAAATGGTGCATGCCATACCCAAAGCGCAGGCCGAGAACAAAATAATCAAAATTCTAAAAAATAACGGCACCAAGGGATTTTGAATCAAGATTCTTTTTAAAGTGGGTAAAACCTCCTGTCTTTTCTGTTCTGTCATCCAATAACCGGCAGTTGATCTGAATTTAGATTTTTCCAAATCCTGATTGACATTAGATGATTTAGCGGTTGACGCAGTGGTACCAGAGTTCCCGCCAAACCAAGATTTATCTAACTCCTCATCCGAGCCTAGTAAAGCCATTTTCAATTTATGATCACCTTGCCAAGTACCACTTAAATCATAACTTTGATTTACTGAATTATCATATTTTCTAGAAGGAAATAAATTGGGTTGTTTTACCGAACCAATGAAAGATTTCCAGGAATTGTTTAAATTTTTAATGTATAAATCATTGGCAAAACTAGTATATTCATCAGACTCATCAACTTTATGTTCATGGTGATGGGAGGAATGGGAATAATTCTTTTCCTTTTCATCTGGCGCATTAACATTAGAATTAACCAATTCCTCCTTAAAATGAGCTTTTGAAACTGTATCTAGTACATAAGGGGGTATAACATTAGGAATATGAGAGTATGAGTTGGGTAAGTTCTCCTTAGATTTGAAATCAGAATTACTCATACTAATGATTGTTAACTTTGCTATAGGTTGTGTTATTGTAAATTCCATTTGGGTACTAAATAGTGGTACTGCAGATAATTTTGGGGAAACTTTGACGTCAGAAAGAAGAGATGGTAGCGCTGATGGAAATAAACAGAGCGCTACCATCTCCTAACAAATAGTTCTACTAAAGTTTCATAAACAATTCAATTGAATACAGCTGTAGTAGTAGTGTAGATTCTGATCAAATTATTTAAATAATAATAAAAATTAAATTTTTCATATTAATCAAGTTTAGCTTAATTAGTGTAGATTATAATATCTACAAGTATCACTCATACTTCTACTTCTATTTATCTTCTATTACATGTCTCTTAGTTCTATTCATAGCAATCTTTAATTTTGCAAGTTATGCAACCAGCAAAATTGTGGTGATTTCGTTTTGCCTACAAACATGAAACCTACGCCATCTCTAACAACAACACGGTATGTTTAGAGTAACTAGGCTATCGGTACGATCTCACTCAACTAAGATCTTGAATAACACTTCCATCTATGTTGTTTCCATACCTATAACTTCAAAAAAATCTTATATTTATTGTAACCATTCACCAGATTCGCTTCCTAAATCACAATTAGATAGCATACCCTGGGTTAATCGAATGGAAGAAAAGGCCGCAAATGTTGCTACTAAAGGTTGGTCTTCCCTAGTTAATTCTGATAAATCTTATAATGTCAAAATTGTTTCTTGGATTAGAAAATTATTAGATACTATTCCGTATGAGGAGAATTGCTTGAAATCATTTCCTGCTAAGGAATCTATGATTAGAGAAATTAATGAGGAAGAGGAAAAAGATAATAATATTAAATTGCAATCTACGATTGCAGTTTCTACTCAATTAAAACCAATTCCGTTCTATTATCCTACCTTCCAAAATCCTACAGATATTTTATCCCAGCTTCACCATTTCAGGGATAATGCTTATGCCAAGCATTATAAATACGCTTGGCTTTGTGCTATTGGGATCCCCTTATCGTTACCTGCAGCATTAGTTCCCGTAGTTCCCAATATCCCTGGTTTCTACATTGCTTATAGATTATATTGTCATATTAAAGCGTTGCAAGGGGTTAAACATTTAAATTATTTATTAGAAAAAAATATTGATACTGATGATAATATCTTGGATACCACCCATTTGCAGTTTGTCAATCTTGACTTGATTGATGGACTTTATAATAACATCCAGTTGAATGAAAAGGAACAGGTGATTATTACAAAGGATATTATTGATAAATTGACTGAGAGGTTGAGCTTGCCCCATTTGAAACCGGACTTGTTGAAAGCAATGAAACAGGAAGAAAAAAAGATTCACAAAAAGATTCACGCTAGTGAATCGAAAGATAAAGAGATTCGCGCCAGCGAATCGAAAGACAAGGATTAACCGATTCACTGAATCTAAAGATTCCGATTAAACGATTCACTGCGTGAATCGAAAGACACTTCATCATAATTATAGACTAGATGTGTATATAGTAACCAAAGTATCTTGTGAAGAGGTTTTGTAAAAATGGTGAAATATTTCTTTGTAGAAAGTTTCATTCTTATTACTTGGATTTAAAATACAACAACAATATTGACAAACAAATATTACTTGTATTCTATTTAAACCCAAATGCTATACGACAATATGGTCTAACGCATATTATTTAAATGTAGCATAATTCATGGATTTAAACAATATTGTCTTGCCAAAGATTTGCATTATATCACTTTCAAAAAAGAGACACTAAAAATATTCACGCAAGTGATTCAAAAGACACAGAAGACTCGAGATTTGTATATAGTAACCAAGTATCTTGTGAAGATTTAAATTGGCCAATTGATATGTAACAACTATTTCTTTGCCAAATGTATCATAAACTAAAACCCAATTGTTGTGCAACAATATTGTCTCACCAATATTATTTGTATTGTATCGTCTATCAACTAAGACAGGTGGAAATATTGACTTTTAATGTAAGATATAGTCACAATCCAGTAATACCATGTTTCACTACGTTCTGCTATCGATAGTCTTCCATTGTTTTGTTTAGTAAGCCGGTTTTAAAATTCCTTTGCATATCTGAATCAGTAGATACTTTATTCATTTAACCACATACATTCAAGAGAGGGAAGTATAAAACCTCGATCAAGGCTCATATTTTGTAATAGCTGGCTTATATGTCTCTATTAATTAGGATAAACTGATTAGTTTAGGGTAGGCGTTGGAGATAATTATCATCCAATGTAAAAGTAAATTTCAAAATGTGGTAAATCTGAATATTTCCAAAATGAAAAAGTACGAAACAGATGGTATAACCTTTGGTTTACTGGTTTATTAAGTAATTAAATAGCTAGAGACAGATATTCACATTATATAAATTACTTTAACAAACCAATGAAACGAACAATCGGTGCAATGATGGGGTCAAATTGGTAATTGTGGTACACATTTCGAAACTTATAATTGATTTTATTTACTAAAGTAATCTTCCCTTATTTTTATACTACAAATTCACAAACACCTGATTCGAATCTTAGGTAAGAAACAAGCAAAATTACACCAATCTACTTAATACATCTAGCCCTAGTAATTTACCTAGGTTGAATTGTCTGATGTCGCATTGGTGCGACTCCCAATGTCTCTGTTCTCACAAGATATTTGTTCTATAACCTTCTATAACTGTTTAACCCTAATCACGTGAAGTGGTCACAATTAAACTTTTCAAACGCAGTGCAATCCAATCGCTCAGTCCAGTCTCACACTTAAAAAACCCTCAACCTGAACTAATTTCATTTCTTTCTTTCTTTATTACACTTAATTCATTATGAGAAATAAATGGAGAAAGAAGAGAGTTAGAAGATTGAAGAGAAAGAGACGGAAGGTGAGAGCTAGATCCAAGTAAGTTAACACTGAACGGTAACTTGGAGAAATTAATATGATAATTGGATTAAAAATTCAATTGGGTTTATTTAGTAATGGTGGTTAGATTATTGTGGATATTGTAATATGTGAATATGATTTATTCATTTCATGACGGTGCTATTATGGTCATTTCTTCAGACTAGCTCTTTAAAAAGGTTATATTGATATATATTATTAGTATAGTAATAAAATTTAGAAAAAACATAAAGCTATTCGTAGCAATTGATTGTAGATTAATAGGGATTTATTAAAGTAATTGCAAAGCAATTACTTTTCAATTACTATGTAACGATACTTCGACGTCATTGATTTGTTGGACTTTATGTCGCATGTCTAATGTTTTTCATGTCGCATCGAATGATGGGGAAATAAGTCAAGATTGTATTGACAGAGGAAGAACTGATCTGGTAAGTAGATGATCATCAATTAATTGAAGGAAAAACAATATTCTATTTATAACTTGTATGTTATATAATCATGTAAAAAAGAATCATTCATTTGTTAATGCTACGTTCTTTTCATTTGATCGGGTCGTTTTCCCAACGATTGATTCTTCAATTGAGTCAGATATCCGCTTCAACTGATCGACGCAATTATCTCAGTTGCAAGAGAAAAATTTGACCAGTACTATAATCAACTTCAGTTGATTATATCCAGGTTCAATGTCTATTTTAACCATTGCCTTTCTTTCGTCCAATTTAGGTTTTTTTGATCACTTGTGTTTGGAACTATAATAAAGGACTATCCTCCCTTTGGTTCAATGATGCTCGATTATTCTTTTGATATTCGAATCAATTGCATGAATGAATTAGAGTACAATTGAACAGCATTTTTTTTTTTTCTTAGGTGTGTATTCGATCTATACAAATTATAATGAGTTTTAAAATTAACCATCTTTATAACAGCTAATTAGTTGGAAGTATACAGTATATAGTTCAATCTGGGAATTCATCTAAAGCACAATTTGTTGAGTTTTGAAGATTTTGTAAAATTTGAGAAGAATCAGACATCAAACTAATATATTTGAAATTAATTGCAAAAAAATGGGAAATTGTGGTAGTCAATGTTACAAAGATGGTTAATTTTAAAACTCATTATAATTTGTATAGATCTAATACACACCTAAGAAAATAAAAACAAAAACTTTCTACCACTATCTCTGAGTGTATAGGATTAACCAGGAAATAACGGTTAATAGACATTCGTGAAACCTACGATATTCCTTTCCGCAGGGCATTAAATTATTTATATTTTTTACCTATATAAATGAGCTAGGGGGCCCCAATAATAGTACAAATAGTCTTGTGACTAAGGTGACGGGGTTGTAAATGAGAATAAGATAAAGTTGGATAAAGTACATCATTTATTCAAGGATTTTTTTCAATAATATGGTAACCTTGCGGTTCGAATCTCCACCCAGACAAAATTTTGAATGCAATGGTTTTCATAAATACCATTCCTACAGAACAATTCGTAGTCAGTAGTATATATCATTACTCAAAATTACCTTCTAGGAAATAAGGGGGGCAATTTATCGGCTTGGTGACCTCTGTCGACCCGAAACAAGTCGCATTTGATTAAGCCGCTTAAAAAAAGCACCATAGAAAATAACCACCCACAAATAATATTGATTATGATATTGATTATGATCTATTAAAAAGATAATTTCTAATAGTCTTGTAGCAAGAATAGCCCATATTACAAGAGTCATCATGGTTAGTCGTCATCCCATTCTTCCTTCAGTTTGATAAATCAAGCTTAATAAAATATATAGGTAGCTTCAATGGTTTTGATTACTAAAAGGTATACATGTTTAATTGGGCAGTTATTGTAGCTAGGTACCCAAGCCACTGTTGATAACTAGACTCTGGTATCGTGTTTATTTGCTTTCGTCTATACGTCCAATGCAAAGTTCTTTGAGATCATTGTAGAAGTGGGGTAGTAATTGTAAGCAATGCAAGGAATTTTATACAAGTGGGGAGATTTCAATTACTAAGACGATCGTTTTCCCTAATTATTTGTTTTCCAACTAGTAACATATGGATAGCTGGAATTGAGAGATGAGTTGATTTGAACTAACTTTTGTTAAGAATGTTTGGTCGTAGGTTTATTGGTTGGGGCGTTATAACGATATTTGAAATTAAGCAGTTGTTAGGGGATGAAATTTTGAGTTGAACAATCTATGAACAATCAATGGGTGGTATTTTATAATAAATATCTATTGGGGAAGACTATTTCAGGTACTTGTTAATGTACATAATATTCTGTTTATTTACTGTCTTATAAATCATTTTTTCTTTGTATTCACAAATGGCTGCAAATAATGACAAGTATGGTTGATTCACATACACTAGACGAGAATCCTTGGAGGAGAGTCTCATTACCTAATGATCAAAGCAATCCAATATATCTTATCAAAAGTCCCAAGACAGCCCCATTAGTTTCCCATAATACTATCAAACATAAAAATTTTATAAAATCATTAAAAGAAAATGAAAAACCTACAATACAATCACCAAAAACTCCTGCTTCTTCCTATTTCGATATAGAATCATTATCGGATACCAGTCCTTATTACGAACCTCCTTTACGAATCATTTCGCCCCATGAACCAACTGAAGAATATTTAGTCAATTCGAGTATTAAACAAAAAATAGTGTCAAGTAGATCAGGTACTGATCGGTTCAATAATGTAATGGAACAGAGGATGTTAAGATGGAATAGTTCTACTTCTCAATATAACATCGATCCTGTAATTACTGGTACCCACCCATACCAATCATCCCGAGCCTGTGAATTTCCAGCCACGTCAATCTTTGATTCCGTGAGGAATTGGTTTAGAAATGAAGAAATGGAACATTCTCAGCAAATCGTATCCAACGATTCAGCTAATACTCATTCAACTTTACAAATGTCATCAAATTTAGAAAAAATTATTGGGTTAAATTTGAAAGCCAATAGTTCAAAATCATTCTTGACCCATTCCTTAATTACTAGTCAATATTTACAAGTTGCAGAACCCACTTATACACCAATTGCTTTACCACTTTATGATTTCAATTTTGATAAAACCAGTAAGGATCCCACCTACGAAGAATTTGAATCAATTGATAATATTTTATCTAATAATTTTCTTGTTTCTTGTTTTACGGATTGTTGGTCAACAATCATCGGTTGCATTGATGACGATTCGTTCTAAAGTTACTGTTTAATAGTAAGGTATTTTGATGTTAAATAGCATTCTAGATACATTATGTAAAGTTTATATATAAAGATAAAAATTATAAAAAGAGTGTTGGAACATGAAGTAAAATATAATATAGTGTTTTGATTTAATGCAATTGTGTAAATAAAAAATAATATTCTATTTGAATCACCCTTTATAAATACACCTGGATTATTATGCATTTATATTCGAAGTAAAAGACAGAATGTTTTTGCACTATATTTATTCTGATGCTTCAGCAAACTTTTCACTGATATTAGTTAAAATTTCATTAAAATGTTTTCTACCAGCTTCTTCACCATCAGCAGGTTCAACGAATTTAGCTGAAGAGACAGAATGCTTAACATCTGATGTAGCTTCAGATAATTTTGACCATATAGCACCATTAGCAATAGCCTTTTGGGCTTCATCGTGATAAAGCATAAATACTCTCATCATATCGAAAGTTTTCCAAATTGGACAGAATTGATCGTATGTGGAATAACCATTTTGTTGTAAGAAATCTTCTTTAAGTAAGTTGGCAACATCCAAAGTAATTTTATCAGAGTCAGATAAAGCCGACTTACCAACTAATTGAACAACTTGTTCTAATTCTTCAGCATTTGATAAAATTTCCTTGATTCTATCTCTTAATGTAGCAAATTCTGGGTAATTGGCTTCATAATAATTATTCAAGACACCAGTATATTTGGAGTATGAAACGGAGGTGTTAACCGATGGGAAATGTTTTCTTTGGGCTAACTTTTTATCTAAACCCCAGAAAACTTGAGTGATACCTAAAGTAGCAGTAGTAACTGGATCGGAGAAATCACCACCAGCTGGTGAGACAGCAGCAACAATAGAAACAGAACCAACTCTGTCTGGAGAACCTAAAGCGACGGCTTTACCAGCACGTTCGTAGAAGGAAGCTAATTTGGCACCTAAGTAGGCAGGGAAACCTTGATCGGCAGGCATTTCACCCAATCTACCTGATAATTCTCTTAAAGCTTCGGCCCATCTAGAAGATGAATCAGCAATCATAGAAACATGTTTACCTTGATCTCTGAAATATTCGGCAACAGTGATACCGGTATAAATAGAAGCTTCTCTAGCAGCGACAGGCATGTTAGAAGTGTTGGCAACCAAAGTAGTACGTTTCATAATTGGTTCCTTTCTACCTGAAACTTCAGTGAATAATTCTGGGAATTCCATTAAAACTTCGGCCATTTCATTACCTCTTTCCCCACAACCGACATAGGTAATAATATCGGAATTGGAAAACTTAGATAAAGATTGTGAAATAACGGTTTTACCACAACCGAAAGCACCTGGGATACAGGTGGTACCACCTTGGACACAAGGGAACAAAGAGTCAAGGACTCTTTGACCGGTTAATAATGGGTGGTCAGCAGTCAATTTTTCAGCGACTGGACGTGGCACTCTGACAGGCCAGGTGTGCATCATGGAGTAGTTATATTTCTTACCTTCAAATTCAACTTCCAAGATATTTTCATCTACAGTGTAAGAACCAGCAGCGGAGATGTTGGTAATGGTACCTCTAGCTCTAGGAGGGAGCAAAATTTTATGATCATCCAACAAGGAATTTTCGAAAACAGACCCGAAAATATCACCACCGGTGATATGGTCACCTACTTTCAAGTCAGCAGGAGTGAAGTCGTATTTAATTTCTCTGTTTAAAGCAGGAACATCAATACCTCTTGGAATATAGATAGATTCTGATTTTTCGTAAATAGCTTTCAAAGGACGTTGAATACCATCGTAGATAGCTTCGACTAAACCAGGACCTAATTCGACAGACAAAGGTTTACCGGTTCTCATGACGGGGTCACCTACGGTGACACCGGCTGTTTCTTCATAGACTTGGATACTACATTTGTCACCATTGATTCTAATAACTTCACCGACCAAATTGTCATGACCGACTTTAACTAATTCGTACATGGCACAACCAATCATATTTTCAGCAACGATAACAGGACCGGAGACCGAGTAGATGGACCCGTACTGGGTTTCATCGTCTATGACAAGACGTTTGATTTCTTTACGAGCATTTTCTAAAGCACCAGCCTGTTTGTTAGCAATTTATCCAATTGAATTTATTCAATTGAAGTGAATCTAACCAATTGAACTTAATCAATTGACAGTTGTCAATTGACAGTTACACCACCATATAATACATACCATTTTATAATATCCAATAGATTTAAAGCCGTTACTATGAACTTATGGATTAAGGGTTAATCAAATTCTTTCTCATGTTGGACAATCTGAAATGGTCGTGTAATTTACAAGTTTTTCAAGATTACAAGTGGGCAAGAGATAACTAAGAATTAAAAAGGGGATTACAAAGGTAAGAGAGTAGGTATAGAATGATAATGATGTAGTATTAAGTATATTAATTATATATTACAATTTTTTTTTATTTCTTTTGTTAATATTTTGATTATTTATTAGCAACTACAATTTACTAGCTCTATCTAAAGCAATATCACACATTGCATTCATGGCATGAATACGTTCGGCTTGGATATTGTTCTTACTAATTCTATCTTCCATATTTTCCATTATAACTTGTCTAGACCTGCCATTCACAAAAACTACGTATCGTAACCCAGGAAACGTTTCTTCATATTTGTCGTTCAATTCAATTAATCTCTGAGTTTCCTGTGGTGAGCCTTGTAGCGATTTCTGTTCGCTTGAACTGTGTTGAGATAAATTATCTTTTCCTTTGGAAGAGCCTCCTAAACGTGGATGTGCTGCTATGATTAGACTAATATCTTCATCTATAGGTTGATTGGATTTAGTTGCCTTTTTCTCTTCTTGGTTTACATATTCTAATAAATAGTTTCTAATTTGTTCAATTAAATGTTGGTAAGATTTAAATTGCTGGTTTGGAAGTATATTGTTAATGATTTTGTTGGTTAATGTAGGACATGGTTCGAATAAGTGGCCTAATACCTCTGCTTGTTCTGTAGATGATAAACTGGATAATTCAGTTATGTTTGGTAGTCTATATAACATTAGTGAAAAAGAACTAGTAGTATTAGATCTTCCAGAAGGATTATGGTAAATAGTAGTATTAGATTATTCCGTAGATACGGATTTAAGATTATTCGGAAATTCGCGAGGCTACTAAATTAAATAGATAAGAAAATGAATTAACCAGTACATTTCTCTACACTTTGAATCTACTTCAAAGAATCGCTCTAATTACTTGGATTATTCATTTAAATACTTCTTTTTTGAGTTACATTTAAAATTGATTCTAGTATTATATATCCTGATCTTTATTTAACAGACCCAAAAAATTTACTTTTAAATGGAAGGCTTTTTCATAAAAAAACAACAAAATCAATTTATATCTAGAGGAATAGAAATATTTACTAGTAAACATATTTTTCTATTTGACTATAATTGTTTTATTCTTTTTCAATAAATTCATATAATGTAGTTATTTAATGAACATACTCTTGAAATATAAGTTCTAGATGCATTATTTCAAGTGGTTTATGGAGAAAAAAGGTGTTAGTTCTACACTGTCTTCGTCTACTTTTGTTATCTAATTTTTATATTAAAGTACAATGCGAGTAAATATGAAGAATACATTATGTAGATTTTTACTATATTCTAAGTGAAATGTTCGAGTTGTCTTAATCTTTGTAATTCCTTCTTGGATGGTAAACCCTTTTGCGAGATCAAAGGATGTCTCCATTGCTTGACGTAGGTGAACAAAACATCGGCCAATTGATCTAATTGGTGGATATTCAAGTCTTCGAAAGTCTTGGCAGTTGGATCAATGGTTTGGTTGATCAAGTGTCTTTCAATTTGATCGGGGTTGGTCAATCTCCAGTAAGGCAATTGTTTCAATGCAGCCACGAATTTCAACACTGGCAATGGTAAGTAGTAATCATTGAAATTATAAGCTAAAGCACCGGCATTGGAGAAATCTTGGGTGATACCATGGATCATTTGTCTAATCTCCAAGAATGAGAGTTTTTGTGATCCGTACAATTCATAAGTTTGACCGGCAGTCGA
>JAXQKE010000343.1:0-22386 GCA_037042355.1 Candida sp. Y128-05E | reverse complement strand
GTTAGTATTATATCGTCAGATCAATCCTTTGAATATCGCTGATGGGTTGTTATTGTTTTGCCTAATTATGTTTCGCGACAAAAATAAATTTATCACTAGAGAAATTGTTGAATGGAGACAGTGATATACGACCATGACGAGATTCTTAATAACGACAGAATTAAAGCAGATTATCAATGGGTCAAACTTATCTGATGAAAATAAAGCCAAATTGACTGACCAAGAGTATATATGTCACGAAGATTTGTTCACTTTTTATAAGCAAAATAGGCCGACAGATACCTTACTTGATCTAATTAAAACCACCAAGTTATATGTCCCCAATAAGAATGTGGCTAATGAACAACAACCCAAAACACCCGAGTTTATTAAATCAATGGAGAAATTGAGATTGCAAGCCAAGGAAGATGAATACCAAAAATTGATCAACCCTAGTCAACAGTTTGAAACCTTGTATGAATCCAAACCCCAAAGTGAAGTTTCGATTCATCAACAAACCAAAGAATTGAAGAGTCATATCACCACCATCTTCAATATCATTATTAGTGTGTGCAGCGTGGTATATGCCATATGGTACTGGACTGAAAGTTCCTGGGGTTTGAAAGATAGTTGGAGAGTGTTGCTATGTTTGTTCTTTGGTGTTCTAGTGCTAGTTGCAGAAGTCGTGGTGTACATGGGCTATTTGAACAAGATTGAAGAAGCCAGAATCAAAGAACGGTCTAAAGTGGAAGTCAAAAAAGTAGTAAGAACAATGAAGTTCAATTGAAACACGTCAATCCGACATAACAAAGTATATTCCACGAGTACAAGCAGCCAGAATCAATTGACTCATATAAACTTTTGTTTTCCTATTAAATCAATGTCACAACCCCCAAATTTCCCCAAATTTCCCAAAAAAAAAGTTCGAATCCATCCCAATCTATTCAATACTGTTAAATCCATTAATCATATACATACATATACATATATCACTCCTCCTTTATCGTGATTGAATTTGTTTTAAAAAGGTGGTAAAATCGCAAGATAAATTTGGCTGCTTTTTCGTGAGTGGTAAATTCAAAAATCACCACACACAATTTTATTAACTAAAGATTTGTTTATTTGGTGGTAAAGATGAGTAACACAGTTGAATCATATCTTGATGCTTTCTCAATCAGAGGTATTGTACGTATTATATGTAGTTTCCCCGTTGTTTCGTATATTTTGGGGTTTATGAAGGATCTTTTGGTTGCAGCCATCAAAACAGGACCAACTCCTAAGCATATTGCTTTCATCATGGATGGAAACAGAAGATATGCCAAGTCTAAGGAATTGAAGTTGAGGGAAGGTCACTCTGCTGGTGCTGAAACCTTGATTAACACGATTGATTTATGTTATCGGTTGGGTCTTGAACATGTCACGATCTATGCATTTTCGATTGAAAACTTCAATAGATCGAAACAGGAAGTAGATACATTGTTTGAATTGTTACGCGATAGACTTAAGTTTTTAAGTGAATTTGATGATTCGTATGCTAATATAAATAGAATCAAAATTAGAATTATTGGTAATAGAAGTATGATCCCTCTGGATCTCTTGGTTGAATTAGAAGCTATTGAAACTAGAACAGATAAATTGGATACTAAGCGGGTGCTTAATGTTTGTTTCCCTTATACTTCTCGCGATGATATCGCTTATGCTATAGCTACAGTCTCAGAAAAGAAAATGAAGAACGAAATCGAGGAAATTAATATTGATACCCTTAAAAATCATATGTATATGGGTCCAGATACCCCTGATCTCGATATCTTGGTTCGTACTAGTGGCCAATACCGGTTATCGGATTTTATGCTTTGGCAAGCAAATAGTAACTGTACTATTGAATTCACTGATACTCTTTGGCCCGATTTCAGTTTTCTTGATTTGATCGTGATCTTATTAAATTGGAGCTACAATAAAGCGATCCAATCGGAAAATAATGCCATTTTAGGTTTACGAGGAGATTCCGATAATTTGATCGTTGTCAAATCAATTTTAAATGATTTACCACCACCTCCACCCTTTCATTCGGTTAGTGATCGTAATTAATATTCTGCGCATAGCGTGGCCCATTATATCATGTTATCGGTTAAGTCATATATTATTTGCTAGTTCTTTAGGTTTGCTTATTTTGGTGAGATAAAAATAAATGAAATATTTTGATTATGTATTTGATTATTATATACAAGGTATTATACATGTCATGTTGACTTATTCGGAAGCAGCTCTAGCTTCTTCTACCAATTTTTGTAATTTCTTGTCTTGTTCTTGTTCGGTCAATTCTTCATTCAAGTAGACATTTGGTGCCGAGAAATCTTCTGACCTTAAGACTATACCGTTAGGATTTCTTTCGTTGACAAATCTAGTTTCCACAACTGATTGCAAACCAGTATGTAAATCTGATAAAGTATGTGCTTTACTTAATAAGTAGTCATTGATGTCAAATCCTAATTTCTGTTGTAACAATTTGGCGTATTGAAATCTGAATTGCAAGTCATGCAATTCTATAGAGTTATATTGATCCTTGGCGATAGACTTTTGTGTTAATTGTTGGTATGAATCGTTGATAATATCAGTCAATTTTTCATTTTTGGTGTAAGTTGATTCGATCTCATTTTCAGGTACAAGTTGGTCCTTCCATTGGTTAAGCTTAAATTCTGGCATGTCATTTTCTGGATCAAAAGGTGTATAACCTGGCGAATTTTCTTTATTCAAAATTGTGATTTTAGCTTCTGGATCAATTTCAAATTCTTCTTGATTCTTGATTATTTCTTGTTGCTTTACTTCTTTTTTACCAAAAAAGTTTCCCAAAAAGAGTCTTGGGGTAGTAGTTGTAAAACTCCTAAACGATGTTGTTCTAAGTATCCTGGAACTACTCAACATTGTAGATTTGTAGATTGTCTATACCAACTGGTTTGAAAATTTTATGAAAATTTCTATGGTAATAATGTCGCAGAAATGTCGGAAAGACAATTTAATGTCTCGCATATTTACAGCTACGTTAATATAAATGGACTACCCAACCTATGGGGTATATGTATATGATGACTATAAACTTGTTGAGTGATTGAATTCAGCTGTATAAATTAGTCTAATGTAATGTGTTTGATCTCCTCTTCTTATAAAATGCAAATGATAAGAACATTATAAGGAAATAAAATGAAATGCCAATGTTCTGGTGTTGGACGAAGGAATCTTGATTTGAAGATATTGATGGTGAGTTGTGTGTGGTATCAAAGTTGTTTATGAAAGTATCGTAATTCCTCTTCTTTCGTAAACTTCCGTTGGTGCCTCCGTCGTTACCATTAACAATTGCAGTTGGAATTGTTGACTCCGAACTCGTGGTGGCAGCTGCAGTGGCTGCTTGAGTGGATGACGATGCGCTGGTGGTTGGAGTATCAGTAGAATCAGATCCAGAACTATCAGTGACAGTAACTTGGCCAATATCACACCAACCGTTAACCGGGATACAATTGATATACTTACACCAAGAACAGGAATTACTGCCATCGGCGTCATCAACAAAGAAGTTTTTCGCTAGCATGGCAAAGTATAGTATAAGTAACACCAACGATATGACTCTAACCACGATCCATATTATAACTCTCTTGGGTATTTTATCGGCGTAGTTATGTACTGGATTCCAGTTATTCTTGAATGCTTGAATAGTGGATACGTTAGCGTTGTAGGTAATGATACCATCGATATAAACAAACCAGGGATCGGGTAGAAGTATTAAAGCTGTGAGTAGACCAATAGCAAATCCCCCGATATGGGAGAAGTTATCCATGCCGGGCAAAAGTCCCAAGACTAACGACACGACTATTTCAGAGATCATGATAACAAGAAACCAGCCGTAATGTTTGGTACCGTACATGTTGGTATTTTTCTTACCACAATAAACAAACATGACAATGTTTGTAGCCAAAATACCAAACAACGCTCCCGAGGCCCCTGTGGATGCAATACCCGTCGGGGTGAAGTTAGATCCTAGTAGGAAACCCCCAATCCCACTCAAGATGTAAATGATGGCATATTTCAAAATACCAATATGTCTTTCGACGGAAGCACCCATGGTGACTTGTAATAACAAATTGAAAAGAATGTGCAAGAAACCGGCGTGTAAAAAGATTGGGATAAAAATCCTATACCATTGATTCGGTATCCACATATTATCAGCCTGAGTAATAGTAGATAAACCACATAATTCGGATAAATTACACACATTAGTATCTACGTCAGTGGAATTGGCACAGGGGAAAAGTATCGTAGTATCTGTGGTGACACCTTGCATTTCATGCATGCAAGGAATATATCTAGCGCCCATATTGATTAATAAATAAGTCGAAGGTCCCAACATTGGATTGAAGTAGGGCTGAGTTTGGAAAGCCGACCCTGTGAGTTGAGCCATGCGAACCAACTCAACTATAAACACAATGAGCTGGATTAGAGTCACTATTATAGTGAAATAAGGTAATTTCGTCCAGTGGAAACGCGGCAAACGTCTCATATTTCTGATTCTATTCTTTTCATTAACTTTAAGTTTTCTATCAATATCGTTTGCATCATCAAATGGATCTACTGGTACAGTAGGTAAGTCTCGAGAGGTCTTCTGATCACCATAAGGATTGGATGATAATTCAAAGTATGGAGTAGGAGGCAATGTACGATCCAACAGTGACTTTGCTATGGGTAATGGGGCTCTTGTTTGTTTATAATTGACATTGGGATTATACATATCATTGGAAGAACTTGACTGATTTGACACAGGAGAGGTATCAGTATTGAAATTGAATTCATCTGAAGTCTGATTTAAGTTGGAAAGCTCGTAGTTAGGACCTGTAACATCATCAAATGGCGACTCTTCAGTATTCCTTGTAGGAGATATTATATTCTGTTGGTACCTTATACTATTATTCAAATTAGGTTTATTGGATCGGTCGAATTTGGGTGGTGTGACTGTGGGACTATTATTGATATTAGTATTTGTTAACCCAGACATGGGATACTCTTTTTCATTATTCATATCATACGTAATATATCTAACTTTCTAAGACTTGTAAATGGTATAATGATACTAATAAAATTTGCTGATGAAACCAAAATGAATCTATATTTACCACTAAGATTTAAAAATTGTATCATCTTACAGCCTCTGTTAATTAAAAAATAATTTGCTCTGACACGACAAAAAAAAAATATAAAAATAAAAAGACGAGTTTTTTTAAAACAATTGAATGAAAAGAGATTAACCAATAGACAATAGTATTATGGTATTATACTGTCTCTACTATTGTTTGTAAGTTTAAAATAGAATTAGATAGATTTAAATTATAATTTTGTTTTATTTCTACTTGTTTTTACTTTCGCGTTATTCAGAGGAAATCAATTTAATGTAAGGGGGCTTTGAGTCGCACAATTACCAACTTCTTGTTTCATCAAGGAACTCGTATTGTTAAAATTGATTTAGACTTTTGGTTGCATTAAATCAGCTGTCAAAAGGTATAAACGGTTATTCAACTATTATCATGCAATATCTCCACGTAGGAAAAGAGGTAGTCTAGAAAAAGGTATGCGCAGGATTGGTTTGGCCCTGCTTTAGGATTAATCTGCTATGTAAATATCCAAGGCTTATTGTACATTTGTGAATAAAAAATTTATAAAAGAGTGCTTGATCCTTTAGATTTCGTTTGAATTATAAATGATTGAACCAAACTAAAGGTTTAAAATATCTTTGCGGTAGTAAATATATCTAATCATTATTTAATTTTTCTTTTTTATTTATATTATGCTATGCTATACTATACATCCTTGAATAAGGCATCATTCGATAATGGATCTTTGGCCAACACTTGGGCTCTCTTTTTCAATTTACGGTCTTTGGCAGCTTCAGCTCTGGTTTGGGCTTGGGTAGCCGCTTGTTGTTTCAATTGTGCTCTGACAAAGTTTGGCGACACGTATTCCTTATTTTCGTAAATCTTGGGTCCTCCAAATGAACCTTCCAATATAGTAATCAAAGTCAAAACAAATCTTGGTCCAATTTCAACCAAGTTCAATTCATCGACATTCAAGTCTTCTCTTTCTTTGGTATCCAAAGTTTCATTGATTTGATAATTTCGGATCCAGATTTTACCATCAACTATAGAAAATGTCATGACATGGTCAATAAAAGGTTTCGACTTTCTGGCATTTGGTGGGACACCAAATGTATGGGTAAACATCTCTTTCAATAATTTATTATGATCACCAGTTAAAAATGATTTATCAAAACTCAATATAGGTCTTGACCCTTTCAAACAGTTCCCGGTGAAATTCAACTCGTCCAATGTATGCAAATTTTGAATGTGGAACTTCAAAGTAGGTCCATTAGGAGGTTTCGATATCCATAAGTATAAATCTTGATGTTTTCTAGCTTCGAAAAAGAAAATATTGTTACAGTTGTATAATTCAGCGACTTCATTCAACTGGTACAAGTTCTTCTTACTATCGAACTTGGGTTCCTTTCTAGAATGAGGCAATAATTGGGTCAAATCTTGAATCAAATGACGATGTCTGTATGTAATTCCTCGAGATGTTATCACCAACAACCTTTGTCTGTTTATATGCTTGGCCTTCTCACTGGTGTCCTTACTGGACTTCGACTGTAACGCCTTATATATAGCTGACATTGTGTGATGAATGGATACTTTAAAACAGTTAACTTTAACTCATCAACCTCATCGCAATTTTTCAGCTCTACCAAAATTTTGTTACCCGGAAAAAAATAAAAGTACCAATGGTTGCAAAATTTAAATAGTAGGTAATGAAATGGTAGATAGTTACAAGTGATGGTAGTAATAGGTTTCAGTTAGATTGTTCGTTTTATTGACTCTTCTACTCTTTCTTAGATGGTATGTGAACTTAGAATAGGTTTACATATTATACCCGACGAATCTCAATAAATAGTTGTAAGACACAACACTAAAGGTCAAAAACAAAGGTTTGGACCCCATCCAAATGCATGGGATAATATTGTTAGACTGACCGATGTAGCAAAAGGCTCAAGCAGCTTCAAAATGAAAAGGTGATATATCTTCTTCTGTATCCTTTCCATTGCCGTCCAGATCTTTCAGATAACATCTTTCTTCCTAGTTCCCGATTCTTGTTTACTACAAATATTGATATAGGTAATCTATTATAAATTTTAAATAAATATATATATATATCTAGTATCGAACATACCCCGAATGGAATAAACCTGTAATGCAGACAAAGGTTTTACTGAACCAATTTGTCAATTAAGTTTATTGTATGAATTTTTGATGAAAATTAAAGATTTAAATCAATTTAATGTTTTTCTTCTAAATGTTTTGCTAAGTATTCTTTAACAAATTTCTCTTCTTCTGGAGAAGAAGCATTGATAGATGGATGTGTTGGTGCTGGTGGTCCCCATGGTTTAGGTGCAACCAAAAGACCAACAGCAGATAAAGTAGCAATAGCTAATTGATGAGAAGGAACGGATCTACCAAGAATAGTATATGCTGAAGCCATAGTAAATGTAGTATTTGTATATTTATTAGTACTATAGTTCAATAGTGAATTTTTCAAATCTCGAGAGTTTTCGGAGAAGAAAGATTTTGATTGGTGGGAATGTGGTCACGTGATGACAAGTTAAGTTAGTCTACAAATGGCATTTTGCAACCATGGTTGCAAAAGATTTTACACGGGTGATGACTGTAAATGGGTTGACTTTAAACAAGGGACACACTATAGATCTAGGTACTTTGGCTGAAAACAAGGATTCTGACTTTATTTTACAATATGATTTACGACGAGAATTAAACAAAACAAAATCAATTAAATCCAAATCAATTAAATCAAACAAACCATTAGATATAACTAGTTTCAAAGGGAAATCAAAGAGAGAAAAGATTAGAAAATTCTTCCATAAGCTTGCGAGAAGAGATAAACTGGAAGAATTAGAAGCACTGCCTGGATCAGAAGAACGTGAAAAGGAAAGAACTGCTCGTATCATGTCTACAATTAGAACTGTTCAACTTTTACGAACCAACACATACTACTCGTCATTATATCCAATGACACCTTCATTTAAAATAAAAGAAGATACCGAGGACGAATTTAGACGTGCAAGAGTTTTATCAATGAGATTACATACCAATGATTTTATAGAATCTCCAACTCCAGTACCCTCTCCAATAATCGTGAGACGCAGCCCACCAATGAGAAGAACTTCAGCAATTATTACCAGGACAGCGATATCTTCATTGATTAGTATTTCCAGAAGCTTGAACATCGATCAAGATGCTACAATTCATCATTCATTGTTACGTCAACCAAATTCATTATTTGAAAGGTTGGAGGAATTAGAAACAGATTCGGAATCAGAAACATCGTCAATAGATTCTGAAGAAAGTTATTACAGTTTTGAAAAATCAGAAATAAGTAGAATGATTACAAGAAGAAGAACAATCATAAGAAGACCAGTGTCAGATAGTTTACCTTCACCAATTAATATCGATTTCTGGATTCAATAAAGATATATAGTACTAAAAAAAATATACATTAGCATATAAAAAAAACTATACAATTGTAGTAGTATTCGTGGCAAAGTCAATGGGGGTATCGAATACAATTTCAATATCCTTTTCGGAACTTATAAGATCATGGCAATTGAAACCTTTGTCAATATATTTAACGACACAACGATGGGTTGGTTTTTCAGCCATTAATGCTCTCATCTTCACGAACCGTTTACCGTATCTGTTTTTATAGATTAGACCTTTTAATTTTTTAAATGTAACTCTTTCCAGTCTCGATTCGCTAAATTCAGCGTACCTTGGTTCAATAAACATTTGTCCGACCTGACCCTTTTTCAAATTACATTGATAACTTTCAGTGTATTTAAATGATTGAGCTGAACTGAATGAGTAAGCGAAACTAAGGGTTCCGGTGAATATTTGCGACAATTCTCTGTTGATATTAAAATTGAAGTTGTCAACAATAGTTAACCCACGGGTATATTCCTGATTCAAACTACATCCACCCTTGGTTGAGCACTTTAAACAATGACCAACTGGAGTGAGGTCGTATTTCTTAATTCTGAATTCTTGAGGAGCAAAATATTCGTTCCAGTATTTATCGGTTTTGTTATAAAACACCATTGATTTAGATTCTCGGAAATAAATTTGATTATCCTTTGAATTCATATATTTCGAATGTTCCTTCTTTTTTAAATCTTCTGTCGAATCCATAATATAAGTGGTACCGACTGCAGACATGGTGAATAACGAATCTTTTTGTTGGGGAAAATACTTTTCAATTAATGCCTTAAAGTTACTTTTTGAATACTCTTGGGGGATATCCTCAGTCAAATCTATAACTTTACCGTAATGAATCAAAGCGGGATCAATATTATTTTCACTATTTGAAGTGTAATCTTCCCTGCTTATGGGGTGGACACTAACATCTGTTCCATTGGATACTGGCATTGGTAATGCTGATATCCCATGGAGAATGGTAAATATTATTGAAAACTTAAGCATGTTCGAATAATAATTATAAATTAAATTCATAGAAACTCTCAAATTTATATTAATTCTTCCAAAGTATTCCAGATATCATATTCTATTCTGATAGCTTGCAAGAGTTTCCATTGCAAAAGTCTACAAAATATTTGCAACCAGAATACAAAATATTACCACATGTATTTGGGGATGGAAATTCTAAAATATAACAAGAGTAAACCAAACGTAATGAAATTAACAGAATTAACTAAAACAGTGCTATTATCCAATTGTTATTGGTTTAAGAGTAAGTTTTTTAATTTAGTGTCGTAAGAATTGACATTGTCACGTTTTTCACCATATAATGTCGATTTCTCTGTCTGAAAATTCTGTGATGAGGCAAGTATAACTAATCAACATAATCCCAAAAGATAATGATACAAGAGAGGAAGAGATTATCTAGTGGATTGAGTGTGACCTCAAAGGTCTTTGTTAGGTCTAGAAACGGGGGAGCTTTAAAAGTGGTCAGAGAACATTATTTAAGAGATGATATACCATGTTATTCAAGACTGTGTAACAAATGTCAATTGATACTAAAAGCAGATGCCCAAGGTAAATTGCCACAATTCATATTATCAGAAACTCCATCGAAAACTAAGTCTGGTTTCCATCATTATATTGTAGTAGATACAAATATTATCTTACATGCTATTGATCTTTTGGAAAATATGCAATGTTTCTTCGATGTTATAATTCCACAAACGGTATTGGAAGAAGTGAAGAATAGATCATTTCCCATCTATCAAAGAGTCAGGGGATTAGTTAAATCTGAAGATAAACGATTTGTTGTCTTCCATAACGAATATAGTGAAGCCACATACATCAACCGTGACAAGAATGAAACTATCAACGATCGTAATGACAGAGCTATAAGAAAAGTATGTTCATGGTATGATGATCATTTAAACAAGGATAATTCCAAAACACAAATCAAAATTATATTTGTTTGTAATGATGTTGATAATAGAACCAAGGCTAAGAAGGAAGGTATTGACGCAAGATCCTTGACTGATTATATAGAAGATTTGAAAAATGCCGATGATTTAAGAGATTTAATTCCTGCTGAAATCAGTGGCGAGTTTGATAAATCGGTAGTCGAAACTAAATTCCCTGAGTACTATTCAAGTTCAAGAATCATGGCCGGTGTTAAAAACGGTACCTTATATCAAGGTATGTTGAACGTTTCTACTTACAATATTTTACAAGGTACCGTTCAGGTTCCACAATTCAAAAAACCATTGTTAATCTTGGGTACCAAAAATTTAAATCGTGCATTCAATAGTGATTCCGTTATAGTGGAATTACAACCAAAAGATAAATGGAAAGAACCATCAACTGCTATTATTGAAGAAGGGAGTATAGGTGCCGATGATAATCCTGACGGCGAAGAAAATGATGAGGAATCGGGGATAGTATCCGATAAAGAAAGGGTATTATTAGCACAGGCAGCATTGGAAGTAGGTTCTGATAGATTACAACCAACTGCTAAAATTGTCGGTATAGTCAGACGTTCCTGGAGGTATTACGTTGGTCAAATTGATCCAACCTCTGTGCTTGCTGATGATGTCGGTAATGCCTCTAAGAACTGTTTTGTAATCTTGATGGATAAACTTTTACCTAGAATTAGAATCAAAACTCGAAAAGCGAAAGAATTACTTGGCAAGAGAATTGTTGTCGTCGTTGATTCGTGGTCAGCTACTTCTCGATATCCAAATGGTCATTTTGTAAGGTCATTGGGTGAGATTGAGAGTGCAGAAGCTGAAACCGAAGCGTTACTTTTGGAACATGATGTTGAATATAGACCATTTTCTAAAAATGTTTTAGATTGTTTACCAAAAGAAGGAGAAAGCTGGACAGTTCCAGATCTCAATCAGAAGGAAGATCCACAATTGGCCAAGAGGGTAGATTTACGTGATAAGTTAGTGTGTTCTATTGATCCTCCAAACTGTGTGGATATCGATGATGCTTTACACGCCAAAAAGTTGCCCAATGGTAACTTTGAAGTTGGGGTACATATTGCTGATGTTACTCATTTTGTGAAGGCAAATACTGCCTTAGATCAAGAAGGTGCTGCCAGAAGTACTTCAGTTTATCTTGTTGATAAAAGAATTGATATGTTGCCAATGTTGTTGGGTACTAATTTATGTTCGCTTAAACCATATGTCGATAGATTTGCATTTTCGGTCATTTGGGAGTTGGATAGTGATGCCAATATTGTCAATATTGATTATATGAAGTCCGTTATTAAGTCTCGTGAGGCTTTTTCGTACGAGAAGGCCCAAAGTAGAATAGATGATGCATCGCAACAAGATGAATTGACTGAGTCGATGAGAGTTTTATTGAAATTATCGAAAAAATTGAAGCAAAAGAGGTTAGATGCCGGTGCGTTGAATTTAGCATCACCCGAAGTTAAAGTCCATATGGATAGTGAAACCTCGGACCCTAATGAAGTTGAAATTAAGAGTTTATTCGAAACCAATTCATTGGTTGAAGAATTTATGTTGTTTGCCAATATATCGGTTGCCCGTAAAATCTACGATGCCTACCCTCAGACTGCCATGTTGAGAAGACATGCTCCTCCACCAGCCACAAACTTTGAACAATTGAATGATATGTTACGAGTTCGAAAGCCCGGTTTTGCTGTATCGTTAGAGTCTTCCAAGGCATTAGCCGATTCTTTGGACCGATGTGTCGATGAAAAAGATCCATATTTCAACACATTATTACGTATTATGTCTACGAGATGTATGATGGCAGCAGAATATTTCCCTTCGGGGTCATATGGATACCCCGAGTTCAGACATTATGGTTTGGCAGTTGATATATATACACATTTCACATCACCAATTAGAAGATACTGTGATATCGTGGCTCATAGACAATTAGCCGGTGCCATTGGATATGAGAACCTTGATTTGAGTCATCGTGACAAGGCGAAAATGGAATTTATTGTCAAGAATATGAACAAGCGTCATAGAAATGCCCAATTTGCAGGTCGTGCTAGTATTGAATATTATGTTGGGCAGGTTATGAGAAATAACGAAACTGAAAACGAAGGGTATGTGATCAAATGTTTCAACAATGGTATAGTTGTCCTTGTGCCCAAATTCGGGGTTGAAGGGATGATCAAGATTGAGACATTAACTGGCGACGTTGAAAGTGCTGATTTCAATGAAGATAAGTATGAATTGACTTTTACCGGCCATGATGGTAAATCAAAGACTATTGGAGTTTTTGATAAAGTCAAGGTCAATGTTAAGTCAATCAAGGATGAAGTTAGTGGTAAAAGAAAAGCGCAATTATACTTGAAGGATTAAATCATTATATTTGCTTTTATATATATATAATAGATAATAGATAATAAATAATTCTATAATAATTTGGTAACTAATGTAAAGTACAATTCATAAGTTTATAATAATAAATAAATTTATCTGCATTTTAATATATACTAGATAATACAGATCTGTCTATCAATGCTTTTAATTAATATAAAGTACAATTCATAAGTTTTTTAATTCATAAATTAACTCGCTTCGCTTGAAACTCGTTATACGGAGATTTTCTCAACTAATTGCTTAATAGTGATCAACTTAATACCATGCTTGTTACCAAACTTAACACAATCATCCAAACGCATCATTAACCCATCTTCCTCTCTCACCAATTCACAAATAGCAGCTGCTGGCTTTTTACCCGCCAACTGACATAATTGAACAGCGGCTTCGGTGTGGCCTACCCTCACTGATAAGAGTCCTGGTACTGCTCTTAAAGGCACAATGTGTCCTGGTCTGGTAAAATCATCTGCTTTGGCAGTTGGGTCTGCCAAGTGTCTAATAGTTTTGGCCCGGTCATGAGCGGAGATACCAGTGGTAGTGCCAATTTTGACATCACAGGTAACGGTGTAGGCGGTAGAATGTCTATCGGTGTTATTTTCAACCATGGGATGCAAACCCAACTTGTCGGCCAAGTCTGTACTCAAGGGAGCACAGATATATCCTGAAGACCATCTGACCAAGAAAGCCATTTGTTCCTGAGTCATTGTTTCAGCGGCAATGATCAAGTCACCTTCATTCTCTCGATTCTCATCGTCCATGACTAAAAGAAACTTGCCGTTCTTAAAGTCTTCGATGGCATCTTCGGTGTTAGCAAATGGAGAAGAGGACATGTTGTGTAGAGTAGTTTATAAATTTTTCACTATGGTAAACCGATGATTTTTATATTTTTCATGGGATCTGAAAAATGACGAAATTCATTACTAATTGAAAATGGAGTTAACTGGACCTAAGAACAAACACAGCCGCAGAGGAAGTGGCAGTAGGAGAAGATGACTAATAATTAATAATAATAATAATAATAATATGTAATACAACAGAGGGAGGTGGATGATATGATTATTATACAAGTGTTGTAAGTATTGTTATCTCTCTATTCTCATTTTGTTGCTCCCTTCTTTCTTTTCAATTGCTGCAAAATGTCAAACTGTTGATGCGAAAATTGACATGAAAAGTTTGGAATAATTTAAGTTAAACACAACATGGCTTTGGAAATAGAACAAGATCCTACTGGGTTTTCAAAGTCTTTTAAAGTCAGATATCCCCAGGATACCTCAGTGGAGTTTCTTTTTCATAAATTGGAACTAGAAGATAGCATAATATTCAACATTCATATTAACGGTATCATTGATACCACGCTTTCATTACCCATAAATTCAAAAAATGTCATCAACTTGGAATCAGGTAGCTCTTCCATCGACGATCCTGGTATAGAACCTGTCATACTCGTCGGAAACCATGCCAATTTGAAAATTCAAATCATTGGTACCCAATTGTCAAAGTTATTCATCCGATACTCGCCAAAACCAGTGACGCTTTCGCTAGCGTCGAAATGGTTTGGTCAAGATATTGATGAGACTGATTTTGATAAAATTATGTGGGTCTCGGAACAAGTGAATACTTTGTTAAGAAGTTGATTAGTTATTTATACTCATGTCTATATAATAATATTAATACATCTATACAATTCATTTCTTAGCCTTGGTTTCCTTTTCAATTGGTTTTGGAGCGACCAATCTTTCCTTCTCACCATAGACTAATTTATGTGGCTTCATGAAGGAATCGATAACCGAATCGTCGATTTTAGCTCTTCTCAGTTGGTATTCTTCAACATACTTTTGGATTACGGAAATACATTCTTGCTTCATTTCTCCTGATAATACTTCACCCTTCTTGTATCCTTCGTACAACCTGTCTAATTTCTCATCATCGTTTTCGAAAAATGAGAGGTATTGGTAGGCAACGTCGACATCCGGGTTACCACCCAAGGCACGATGTTCTTCGGCAGATACTTTCCCCCCGGAAAATGCATACTTGTTGATCTTCTTTTTAATTTGATTTGGAGTATCATCCATGAAAATGGAGGTAGTGGTGTCAGACGCAGACATTTTCGAACTAGCACCTTGTAATGCTGGGAAAAACTTGGCATGGATCAATGCTGGTTTGGAGAATTTCAACTTATCGGCAACATCTCTACACACTCTGAAGTATGGATCTTGGTCAATAGCACATGGAATCAAACAAGGGGTTTTGGCTGGTAAGCCCAACACATCTGGGAATGATGAGGGGAAAGCAGTGGCAATTTGGATTGAGGCAAAGTGGATTTTACCAATACAATCTGAATCTTGGAACCCAAATACCGCTTTGGCAGTGGATGTAGTGATTTGTCTTGAGGTTCTGACAACATTTTCGTAAAACGCACCCCCCATGTATTGCAAATCAGAAAAAATAAAAGTATTTTCTGGCTTGAATCCAACAGCAATTATATCTTTAGTGTTTTCTCTAGCAAACTTCTTGACATCATCAATAGTTAATTTGGGTTTGAATAAAAACTTCTCATCATCAGTCAATTCTACAATCAAAGGTACGTCAAACACTTCTTGTAACCATTGAGTGAAAATAAATGGAACCATGTGTCCCAAATGCATGGAATCGGAGGAAGGACCTCTACCAGTGTATAAAAAGAATGGTTGGCCCGTTTCATAAAGATTCAAGATTTTGGTCAAATCACGTTCTGAAAAGAATACCCCTCTTTTCAAAAATGGATGTGGTTCATGCCCAGTAACCTCCTTAAATCTTGTAAGAGTCTCTTGATCGATTTTCTTAGTACCAAACTGTTGGATCAATTTATCATAATCTATAACTTGTGCTCTACCATCTACAACAGCACCTTCAACTTCCCAAGGAGTGATCTTTTGTTCACTGGCTTTGTTCGCATCATCTGCTACTTTCAATTCAGCCAATTTACCTTCTACTGACATATTGATGGTTTGGTGATGGTTATCAGAGGTGGTAAGTTGAAAATTTCCTTTATGATTAAATGTCGTGGAGTATACGACATTGTCGCAGTTAATGTCACTTGATGATCGACACGTGATCATATACTATACATAATTAATCTATTATTGAAGTTACAAGTGAGCGAATAAGTAGTTCAATTACATTTTGGTTGATTATAGAAATATTCTATTTATTCTGCCAAATCTCGCTACTCTCAATTTTTTATCTATATTTTATCCTATTTTCTATCTTACTATTTATCATGTTTCAGTGATAGTAACACAAACGTCCGTAAGCTACATTCCAGTATAACCGGATAATACCTATTCGTTCCATGTATGGGGACTTGTAAAGTTCCTAGCCTTATTACATAGTGGTTCCTAAAGTGTTGATTTAGTATGTTGTCTCCTTTTAACTCCGAACATTTAAGTTGTTAGTCTCGGGCACAGTGATGAATCGGGAAACATCGGCGATAAATTTGTTAGGTAAGTCCGAAACTAACCAATGGGAGCACTCGTAGCTTTGGTGAAAGTTATTGGGGAAGTTTGATGTGAATTGATCTCGGCTCTGTATAAAATTCAGACCCTTAGCTTTCAAAATCAACGTTGGTTTTTCAAATTTCAAATTGGCGACTTGTTGAGGCCAATCGCCGAGATTGGCGACTACGTTGTCTTGTTCAAAGTTAAATACCGGCATTCTCACCATGGTTTCTGGTACTTTATCCATCCTTACCAGATTAATATTACCTTTCAAAAACTGGCAAACGTGTCTATTTGGTTCGTAATGTTGTAAGATCATATCGATGTTTCTATCACGCTCTTTTTGTTTCATGGTTATTAGTTGGTCATGGTTAGTTTCGATATGGCATAAAGCTAACAAATCTTTATGGTATTGCTCTTCCAATGGCTGCGATACCGGAGCATTATCGATAATAATCAATTTCGAAATCAACTCGGGTTCCAATAACGCTACCAACATGGCAGTCTTGGCTCCCATGGAATGTCCACATAGTATAGGTTTCTCTTCCCCTTCCCATTCTCTCTCCTTCAATAATCGAATCACATCTTCCGCCAATGACGAATATGTATGTTCAGCAGCATGCGGTGAACTTCCATGGTTCCTCAAATCGACCCCATACATCGGAAACATGGTTTTCTCTGACAATTTCCTGCCCACCATCTGGAAATCTCTCCTGGATCCAAAGAGACCATGTAGCATCAACACCGGTGGCTTTGTCTCATCGACGTATTTCAGCTTACCAAATGGCTGACAATGAAGTGCAACCGTTTGTTGATACTTCCACTCGGGCACTTCATACTTCCCAAATGGTAAAACGGAAGCGACCGGTATCTGCTCGACCCTTCTTGCTGCTATAGCACTGAAACTTCGGGTAATATTCATCATTTCTTGTTAAAATTGCAGCCAAAGTTCAATATTGTCATAAAGAAAAACACAAATGTCGTGAAGTTGACGACTTTGTCGCAAAGCCTGTCACTTGATTATAGGCACGAGTTTACACTGGGACAATATTTGAAGATTCACTGGTTGGAGGTACAATGGTGAAGATCTTTTGAGAAGTCAAAATCAGTAAAATTTTTATAGAAAGCAGAAGAGCTAAAATTGGTAGTTTTGGTTTCTAAAGTTGTTTTCATTGAAGTAGAAACTTTAGTGAAAGCTTGGGAGATGGTGTTAACAGATGAATTGGTCAAAATTTGAGCTTGAGCGAAAGTTTAAGTAAGAGACATTGTTGAGATAGCAGATTTAAAATGATATAAAAAAGTGGGAATCGACCCCATTAAATAGTTAGGTCCTTCCTGAATTGAAGATCGATCCAGGTAGGTACAACAAGCTTATTCAGGTCCCACTCGTATAGTTTCCTAAGTTTTTGCAGCCAAAATTGATGAGAAAAACAAAAAGCACCAGAATTCAACAACCGACACTATTTATGGAGAAAATGGGTACATGGATGTCATCTACATGATCAGTTTAATATTTCACCTTGATTTGGCCTCTCGATTACAAGAACAAAAAAGTGCTAATGCAAGCGAATTTGTGTCAAAATGAGATGTTCTGGGTTCCTAAAATTTGCTGAATGAAAGTTATGGAACGTATTAGAAGTTTGGAAAACGTAACATTAAAACTAGAAAAGGTGGAAGTTCAATATGAAAACTTTCAAAAATGTTCAACAGAATCATTTTACTTGGAGCTTGCATTAAAATTCACGATAAATAGCTTGAATAGATCAAGTAAGAGTTAAAAGTAAATAGTTTGTAAAAATTTGAAAGATCTGTAATTCTCTCTTTATATAGTTAGTCTTATTACAAGCCAGTCTAATTAACGTATTTAGGAATGCTAAATATATTTTACATCCAATATTTTGCAACTGTACGTTGAGGGGAAAATTGGGGTTCCCTATGAATTTAAATTTGTCGTTCGTTGAAGGGAATATAACCTCAGTAAAAGCACATCCTGCTGAGTTAGTGTTACTGTTTCCTTGACTAGTTGAATATATGTATCTCCCTTTACTAAAGTACAGGACGGTTTCAGAATTGTAGAACCACTCTGTTCAGATCAGAAATCTGCAATGTAAGACTATATCAGACTATTCTCTTGTCATTCTTCCCCTAAACTTTGTTTTATATAGATAAGCACGGCTCATTTGCTACTACTAGTGACAATTTTTGTCTCGACAAAATAACCTAAATTGATAAATAAGCCCTAATGTTGATATGTTGAGAGAAAGAACGTATAATTGACAACTACCGTGCATATCGACAATTGAAGTTGGAACATTTAAGTTATTACATTGGATTATAGAAGTTGTCTATTGATGATAGCTTCAAACGCAAAGTTCAACTAGTGCTGAAATCTATTGTTCCTCTTGGAGTTTGCAAAATAAATATACATCAATTTCTTTGGGGATTTAGCTGTTTCCAGCAAAAGCTACTATGTATTCAAGCAAAATATTTTATCAAAGAATAAATGTCTAAAAATGGCAAGAATAATCTAAAACCAGAATATCTTGCTTATAAAATCTACAGCTGCATTGGATGGAAAACACGCCATGTACAATATTTTACATTTTTAGTGAAGAGATATCATGATATTCTACAGCAACGAGAAGAAGAGAATGATTGATAGCAAAGCTCTAAAACCAATATACTGTCGACACTTCACCATTCATTACGATATTTAGTGATTTTCATTGTAATTTACACCTTTTTCACTTGCTCCATAAACTTGTTACGTCATTTCAGCAAATACCACTACTACGATTACATCTTCTTGCATATTTCTAGATTTTTCACTATCGAATAACACGATTGAAGGATAGGAAATGACTGGGATTTTTACTTAACATCTTCGATGAGAGGACTACAACTGTTTCCTATATTACTTATATTTCTGTATTACTATAACCTAAAAGTGTAATTTTTGGAAGAACCATTTATTCTTACCAGCTTGGTGTTTTTCTTCTAAAGCTTTTTTAACAATTTTTTTAGCATCTTCTCTTTGAGATGGTTCTTGTAAAGATTCGGAAGTGACAACTGATTTGAAAGATTCGACATCAAGAGAGTATCTTGTTGGCATTAAATGGTTATAGTTGATTAATTTGACAAATGGCTTGACTTTAGTTCTTTTGGCGATTTTTTTAGCACCAAGGTTTTTGGTAACTTTTAATGGTTGTCTTTCGATACCAACAACTATAGCGTGAGGGAATGGGTGAGATTTGGTACCTTCATCATGTGGTTTGACAATGACGACTTTTTTACCTGCGAAACGACCTCTAACGACGATGGCTAAAATGTTAGTATAAGAAATTATAATGTTTGCAAAATTCTATTGAGTATTTGTTTCTACCTCATCTCATGTATTATAATCGATATTCAACGCAATAAACTCCGCTAATAAATCAGTGTATATTCCCTCTTATAATACAGATGATATTTCATTTGATTTAATGCAGTGTTAACTGTCTTGACTGGTATCATTCAAAGTTCAATTATTTTCCCTCTCCATTACTTCAAATATCAATGAATTTGTACTCTGTAACGTTCATCTGGTGAATGTCTTATATTGAAGTGCTACATACCAACTTTCCCCGATTTAATAAACTTAGCCATTCTGATTGATTGATTATTGATAAGTTAAAAAATTCTTCAACTTTACTTAGTGAAATTTTCATCGCTTGTTTTCGCAGTATGATGGTCACTTGATCATGTGACTTAGGGTTACTTACTTCAATTAGTACTGTATATAGATTATGAGAATAATTTAGTACGGTGCGGTTCGAAGTAAATAAATGCGGGTGTGTATATTCTGTAGACACCTAACATAACTTGATAATATATATGATACATAATAACAATTGGTATCATCTAGTTGATTTCAACCTCAATGTTTTTTTCGAGTACTTCTGGCTAAGAATTTTGAATTTAACGATGTAACCATTTGCTTGTTGCCATTAGGACTCTTTACTACTGTAATAGGATTATCCTTGGTGAAACTCGATCTTCGTTCAGAAGTGATGCTGGTGGAATGATGTGAAACGGGATGATGTGAAGCTGCTAATTGGGCTGCATGTAAATATTCTGTTTCACCACTAGTATTACTATTAAACCCAGTAGACATATCTATAGTGGGGCTCATTGGAGGAGGCTTTCGTCTAATAGATTTGGATTTAACGGGGCTACTGGTGGCTTTTGACTCTGTAGGCAATTTCGGTGATTTCGGTGTTTCATTTGATTTTTTGGTTGGTATATCGAGATTCGGAATTGATGTAATCTTATCTACCCCTTCTTTCTCTCGTTCGTATTGATTAATTTTTGATTTGGCTAATGCTTCAGTCCATATGTTTACTTCGTATTTCTCAACTTCGAATACAAATGATGTTTCTTTGGAAATTATAGCAAACATACCAACAGCTGGTAATGCTTTGGAAAACTTAGATGGATTTCCAATAATTTCTTTTAACTGAATAAAGGGGTAATTCAATCTAATTTCAGAAATCAATTTATAATTTGCTTCTCGATCATTCCTGAAAAATATTAATACTCTTCCATGGGTAGTGATCAATACGGTACATGTACGTGCCTTGTCTAATGGATGATGACGTTGTGGTGTGGCATCTTCCTCGTGATTATTACTGCTTCCACTTTGTAAAAGCTTTTTAAATAATGAAGATCTTTTGCTTACTTTAGCATCCTTGATTTCAGGTGATTTGGGCGGTTCATCTTCTTCAATTTCAAAATAATCTATGATTGCATTCGATTCATCCTCATCATATCTCAGATCATGTACTTGCTCTTCGGAATCAAATCCTCTCAACCCCGTAGACGATCCGTTGATAACCTTTGAGAGAAAGGTACCACCAGGTGCTCCGTTTCTTTGGTTAGTAGCTTGGATTCTACTAGTTAATCCAACAGGAGTATTGTGTAATTGTCCTTTATATTTTTTCTCCAACATTTCAATGTGTTCACGATGGATTATAACCGGGCCTATTTTCAAAACACGTTCATCTGGATGTTCAAGGTATGTTGCCCAAGCCGTCTCAACAGAACTTTTGGGTGCTACTTCCATCACTCGCGATTTAGGTTTTTCAACAACTTTCTTGGTGATTGAAGATCTACTAAAATTAGTACGTGAATTGATAACTGGTCTTAAAATATTAGTTCCTGGAATATAATCACGTTCAGCAGCACTTCTATTGTTTGGGATTGAGGACTTCCGTGATTCTCCTTCGTAATCAGCGGGAGTATCCTTTCTATTTAGAGCTGCTGCCGCTGCTGTGGCAGCATTGATGGCTTTTCCATTTGAAATTGAGCTTGATGTTGAATTGTCGACAGATGAGGATTTACTGCTATCCTCGTTAGTGGATCTAGTTTTAATGACATTTTCACTGGCTCGTTTAACGATTGGCTTTCTCACCTGTATATTCGGAGTTGAATGTGTTTTCTGCAATTCAGGAACTTTCATCATCGATTTGGCTGTCATTTTATATGGAGAAATTTCCGGTGGAGGAGTATTCCAAACTTGGTCAAAATTATTAAAATCAACGGACTTGAAGAAATGATGGTCTTGAATTTGTTCAACTTTTGCTCTATTGGAAGGTTGTAAAACGAGAATCTTCTTAATGAGATCACGAATAATCAATGGAAATCCAGCACTGAACGCATATTGTAGTTTTGTAATCTTCTGGAATGTCAAATACTCATTTGTAGCTTTAAATGGCGGCTTACCTGCAATCATTTGATAAATAATACATCCAAAAGCCCAAATATCACCTGGCTTACCACAGTATTTACTTTCCAACAATTCTGGTGACACATATTCTGCTGTCCCAACGAAAGATTTTGCCCTAACATCGACAGGGTAGTCTTCGCTTTTATCCGTCTTTTTTTCAAGTAACCTAGCAGTCCCAAAATCGGTAATTTGAATTCTCATTTTGTCATCTAAGAGGATATTCTCTG
>JAXQKE010000342.1:0-22398 GCA_037042355.1 Candida sp. Y128-05E | reverse complement strand
CTTCTTGAGCTCTTCCTGAAAAATTCCCGATGCGCTAAAAACGAGATGTGATTTTATCTGCAGGAAAGCGGCTTTAAACAAATCTATACCGAAACAGAAAACAGTTGCAACTACAGTTGTGTTCAGAAATTAAGTATTTCAATTGGAAATGTCATTTCTAGATCAAGAGGCACCTCCAGGTTATGTTGCAGGTATTGGAAGAGGTGCCGTGGGATTTAATACTAGTGCTGATACGAGGGCTTCTAAAATTGAGTCTAGCTTTCAAATAGATAGTGGAGGTGATGATGAAGATGATGACTTGGATTCAAAGTTTACAGATGCCAATGATGTTGGAATACTAGGTAAAATTAAAGCTGACAATGATGATTTGGAGGCAGATAGGATTTATGAAGAGATAGAGAATAGGATGAGGAGTAGAAGTACTGAGGTTGAGACTAAAGTTGATGATAATTCAATGAGGGAGACGTTTTCCGATTTGAAAAGGGGGTTAGGTTCAATTACCAATGAAGAGTGGGAGAATTTACCAGAGGCTGGGGATATGACTAGAAGGAACAAGCGACAACGGTTGTTGGAACAACAGAATCAGAGAACGTACGCCGCCCCTGATTCGTTGATCGCCAATGGTACTTCCAAAGTTACCGATTTTGATTCTATCTCAAGATCACGAAATGAATTGTTAAACAAACAATTGGATACTCTTGTGCCGAAGAATGAAGAATCAAAGTCTATTGAATTTGATGAGGTTGACGCCACGCAGGTGGCTAATATCGACAGAAGTAGATTGATTCTAGACTCTTTACGAAAGGCAGAACCCTACAAAGCAAGCTCGTGGATTGCTTCCGCCCGTCTAGAATTGCAAGCCAAAAATCTCACTAAAGCCAAAAATCTCATCAATGAAGGTTGTAAAATAGTACCGAGAAATGAAGACATTTGGGTGGAAAATTTGAAAATTCATCAATTGAAACTGGAAGATTCGAAATTCTCGAAAGCGATAATCTCAACAGGTTTGAGATTTAACCCGAAATCACAACTTCTTTGGTTGAAAGCTTATGAGCTAGAAGTGGATTTAGTGTTGAAGAAAAATTTGATAATGCAAGCTTTAGAGTCCCTCCCACTGTGTGTAAAACTATGGGAAAAATTAATTGAATTACAGGAAGATTCAGAAAATGCTAAAAAATTACTTGAAAAAGCCATTGAATTATGTCCTACCCACTGGGATTTTATCTTGGCTCTAATCGGCTTGTCCGACTATACAGAATCGAAGAAATTATTAAACAAATCGAGGAAATTGTTGCCCGATAATTTCGATGTCTGGGTAGCAGCAGCAAAATTGGATGAACGAGAAAACAACAAGATTACAGATGATAAGCTCTTCAAAATTTTAGAGAAAGGATTGAACTCTGTTACTTTAACACTTGATAGAAAAGCACTTTTTGAATATGCGGCTACTTGCGAGGGCGATGGGTATAGCAAAACCTGTAAAGCATTAATACAACACGCTGCTACTAAGATTGATACCGAAACGTCACTATCGACTTTGCTACATGAGGCTTCAAAATACTCCAAAACTATTTCTTCATACATATATGATTATTTAATTGTCAAGTTCCCCAATGACGTTGAAGGCTGGGTCCAGGTATTTCAATTTTTGAAAGAATCCAATGATTTACCCCGACTCTATGAATTCTATCAAAAGGCCATTGATGCTAATCCTAATACTGTACTATTTTCATTGATGTATGCAAAGGATAAATGGATACTAGACAAAGACATACCGGAAGCGAGAAAAATACTAGAGAAGTCTTTGAAAGTCAATATGGAAAATGAAGACATATGGATAGCGAGAATTAAATTGGAAGTGAAAAATAAACATTACCCAGAAGCTATGGAGATCTCTAAACAATCAATTGTACATTGTGAAAATTCACTAAGAATCTGGTATAAACACATACACTTATTAGAATGTGTTCATTTTTCCAAGCCAGCATTATGTTCCTGGAGCGAAATCTCGTCAACTATCAACAAGGCACTTGACATGTTTCCGGATTGTGAAAAGATTAACTTACAAAAAGTTCAACATACGTTGAGGGGATGTGACGATTTCAAAAACGCAAGAGAAGTTGCCGCGATTAGCACTAGAGCTTGCCCAAAATCGTCAGCATTGTGGATTTTACTTGCTGAAATCGATGAAAAGAATTTAAATACTATTATTCGAGCAAGATCAGTGCTTGATAATGCTGTAATAAAGAATCCAGATAGTGATAAGTTATGGGAAGCTAAAATTAAGTTGGAAAGAAGACATGAAGATCTAAAAGCAGCGAGGTTACTTATTACCAAAGCACTTCAACTATTCCCCACCTCGGCAAGAATTTGGACACAGCATTTGGAATTAATCCCTAAATCACAAAGGCAAAAGGCATTGTTAGAAGCATTGAAGAGAACTAACAATTCTTCGTATATTTTGTTGAATATTGGTGTGCTATTTTGGATGGATGGAAAAATTTCCAAGTCTAAACCGTGGTTTGATAGAAGTTTGAATAGTGACAAGAGTAATGGAGATTGCTGGGCGTGGTCATATTCTTATGCAAAATCTCATGCAACCCCAGAGGATATTACAAAGTTTCTTCAAGATTTTGACCACATGTATGAGCAAATAAACAAAGGAGATACTTGGAATCGTATTAATAAAAGTATAGAGAATTTCGAAAAAGAACCGTTACAGATACTAGAGTTGGTGGCACAGGATTTATTAAAAGTGTAAATATAATGCAAATAAAATTATTTACCCGTACCTCTCGTGTAGTTCTAATGTTAATGCACTCAAAAAACATGGGATTTGACCTTTTTCCTCGACCCATTCTTGCAGTAGTTTGCCTATTATAGTTTTAAATTCTGAATCACCAACCGCCTTCATTGATTTCGAGTCAGTGTTAAGGATCAAATATGTGTTGGACTCTTTCATAAACCGCGAAACCAACTTGATTCGAGAAGATAGACTATTTGGATTCATTGGATTGGACAAGAATTCAATTCCAAAACCAAAGAATTTGGAGATATTAACAAGAATTTCCTTACTTTTCTCGGAGTAGGTGTCAGTTAGCCGTTTGTTACGCTTCACCAATTGATTTATTTGTACTTGCAAGGCTTGCTTATCGAGCTCTTGTCTTTCAAAAACAGCTTTTGGGACAGTTTCCTGAGAATCAAGAGTCTTTTGTAACAATGCTTCATTCTCCTTTCGCAAAAGAGTTAATGTTTCTAGTTTGATCATTTGATCTTTAGCTGCAGGGTTATTTTTGAGTTGCAAAATGCCTAGATCTTTCTTTTTGTTGGAAATGGTCTCGTACGAAGTTAATCTCTGCTGTGAATTTTTCAACTCGTACTGTAGATGTTTTATCGTAGATGTTAGATTGAGATTTTCCTGGCGGTAATCTATAATACTACCATTATCATTAATTGGTCTGGTTCTTTTATTGGGGGAAAATGGTATATTGTTAGTCTCTTTTTGCTTTTGAAGATGGGCAATTTCATTTCTATATTTCTCGACCAAAGCCTCTAAATTGGTGACATACTCTTGAAAAGACTTCGACTCGGTGTTTTCCTTTTCAATTGAGTTTTCCTGTTCCTTCTTGGTTAATTCCTGGTTTAATTTTCTTAAAAACGCAATCTCATCCGCTTTCAAAAGATTGAGTCTTTCTTGTTTGGTGATGCTTTCATCTTTGCTGTGTAATTGCTTGGTTAAAAGTTCCTGGGAATCCTGCAAATCATTATTTACCTCGATTAATGATTTTATTTCTGCTTGATATTGTGACAATTGTGAATTAACTTCATTGAATTTATCTTGATATACTAAGGATTGGTATTCGATTTCCTTGAATTTTTCGGCAAATTTCCGGACTTTGATTTCTGGAGACTCTTGGGACTCGATTGCCTGATCGATGACTAGAAAGTAATTATCAAACTGGTTCTTCAATTGCAAATAATCAATTTCTAGCTGCCTGTATTTCTCTTCGACATTGTTCAAATTATCAATTTTATGAGCCATTCCTTCAATTTTTTGTTTTAACAATTCATTTTGAGTTTTATTCTGCAAGAAATGGTCGACTTTGGCCTGTAAAGTAGCATTGACACGCAGCAAACTGGCGTTTTTCTCTTGTAGACTATCATAAACACTCGATCCCTGTTGTAACTTTTGAGAATGCAAAGATAATTTCGAAACAAGCAGGGAATTCTCCTTGTTGACATCATCAATAGTCTTCCTCAATTGGTTCAATTGGGCAGATAAATGCTGATTAACTGAATTTTGTGAATTATACTCATACTTGACTTGATTGATTTTTTTAGTTAGATTTGAATTAGACGATTCTAAAGTTTGCACTTTAGTATTCAATCTAGTATTCTCCACTTTCAACAGCTTAACCTCCTTTTCCAAATCCTTTCTAGCACTTCCCTCAATCTGTTGTTGATTGCTGATTTTAGACTGCAACTGACTCTTCTCTTCGTACAAATAATCAAAACTACTTTGTAGTTTCTTCAACTCTTCATTCTTTTCACCCAATATACGCTCATAAGCATCTACCAACCCATCATTCTCAACCTTCAATAAATTCTTCTCTGTCTGTAAACTCTCCAATTGGAAGCGTAAATTGCTGATTGTTTGACGTGTATTAAACTCTGAGTCATCCTGTAGCACCTCTGACCTATCCTGATACTCTATAAAAGGCGACAGCGCCGTACTAGACATGTTTATTTATCTATCACTTACCTTTGTTTAGAGTAGTGAAATTTTACGCACGCTAGCGTTGATAATTCTGGTGATAACCAGGCAAGATATATATTTTATATTGAAAGCAACGTAGACAACGAAATAATGAGTAAAATGTAAGTATTGGAAGTGGGAGAGATAACTGGAAACAACAAGCTTACTAACAAAACAAGTCCAAGAAATTTTAAGCTATTGGAAGAGCTTGAAAAGGGAGAGAAAGGATTAGGAGCCGAATCGATTAGTTATGGTTTAACTAATCAGGATGATATTTCAATGACATATTGGAACGGTACTATTTTAGGTCCACCCCATTCGACACATGAAAACAGAATTTATAGTTTGACTATTGTTTGTGATGACAGTTATCCTGATAAACCTCCAAAGGTGAGATTTATCAATAAGATTAATTTACCTTGTGTAGATGAACAAGGGAATTTGGTGGTTGACAAGTTGGATATATTGAAGAACTGGAAGAGACATTATACCATGGAGACGGTTTTGTTGGAAATTAGAATGACCATGGCTAATCCCGCCACGAAGAAATTGGTTCAGCCTAAAGAAGGGTCGACATACTAGGACGACGAATAGCGAAGCGACGAGGAGACGACTTTGGAGTTTCCACAGCTGCTCCGGGGGATCTGGCGCAATGCTGGTTTTACTACATTGGAACAGTGAGCTTTCTACAATCTAATCTGGTTTATAGTGATTCCTAATATACATACTATCATACACTCAATGTATACTTATTAGAAGGAGGAGAGAAGAGACGACATTTAAAGCTTTCTCTGGTGTTACTACAACTGAGGTTCAAAATGTGGTTTATAGTGAATTCTAATATACATACTATTATACACACTCAATGTATACATCGTATACATTAAACTTCATGATAAAACCATTTATCAAAGTTCTTACTAACGGTGACAAAATCATCAACAATTTGGGCGTACCTTTCATCTTCGAGTAAATCACGATTAGTATTCTTATCTGTAACTTCGATATTGATCCATTTTTCCACCTTGACCTTTTTTCCGTCTACTTTAGCCATTTCTTGAACTAAGCATCTTTGAAATATCCTTTTAAATGGTAAACAAATAATTTCCGCCGGCACTTCATCATCGGGTCTTGCTAGGGCATTAAAAACACACTCATTTTGCGTAATTGATTTCAAATGACACTGGTATTTTTCTGGGTGTGCTAGTTGTTCGGCATACTTATGTAGCGCTTCCTTCCGAGTGAAAAGAGGGACAGCTGGTGCCATATCTTCATACCTTACTAGATGGTTTCTTCTATAGCGCTACAATACTGTGAAAAATATGGTAGTGGAATTCCTGCATATAAGAACTATTTGCAATCATATATAAACCATTAGTTATCTAACTAACATCTAACATATATACCTTTTCTCATTTCAGATTCCCTTCTTTCAAACATGACTTGTACACCCACGAAAAGACAGACTGAACTTATAGCAAAAAATCCCAACCCATGGAGAGTACCAAACATTTCTTTCAATAAACCAGTAGTACCATCTTGACCAAGACAGAAGCCAAACAAGTTGGCAATCATCATCATCCAGATATTGGCAACGGCACCTGCTGCACATAAGTGTCTGTAAAACCATTTACCTTCATATTTTTTGAAAAACATGGTGGCAGCAATCTCTGGTAAAAGGAAGATAACCACGAGCCATCCCCACATTAATAGTTTTAATTCAATATCGTGCCATATGGCGACAAAACTGAAAACCAAAAGGTTATTGACAATTCTGTTACTGCTTCCACCACCTAATGGTACATAAAGGTATCGAATAACCCAACGGTTGAAAGATCTATGCCAGGCTCTCCAGAAGGCCAATGCCGAGAAGTTATTGCTCATGCATCTAATCATATTTTCTGGAGGATCAATTCCATCTAACAAAGCCCAGAATCTAAATAATCTCCAAGGGATTAAAAGTTTAAGCCAGATAATATTCAAATTGATAAATCCAATCATGGACATTTGGAAAGGTGTATCACCTTGCCATGCCTTGGTTTTGGACACGGCAACGACGTACATGGTGTGTAAGATGAATTCCATCACAAGTATACAGAAGAGTAATCTCAATCCGTACATGATAGTTCGGTTATAACTTTTAACCGAGGGTAATTGTTGGTAGTTTGATTGATAAACATAATCGTTGAATGTTATAATTGGCCCTGCAATGAACAATGGTGTGTAAGTGAGGTAAGCAAAATAGTTGACCACATTGTAGTCAGAAATTGGGATTGGTGCAACCAATCTTTGTCTATCATCTAGCTCGTGTAGGTTGACTGGGTCAACTTTATCGGGGATTTCTGCAGTAACCTTCTCATTATAGTCCATATTAAACGAGATCATTCTTAATAAAGAAAAGTTGAAGAATACGTCCCATCTGTCGACTATCCCTTTAAATCCCGTATCCAAGATATCTATCCCTAATTTGATATCACGGTATTGATCATTAATAAATAATGTAGACAAGCCGTAAATCCAAGTAGCATAGATAGCCACTTTCCTATTGGGAATATATCTTCCAATACAAAACATGACAACAAAATGAACCAAGATCTTGACACAATTAACCCCATGAGCGCTAATTAAGAAAATTATCCCAAACGCAAAATCAAAGTACGTTCTATGGGAAATATCAAATGCAGCATTAATCACTTTTCTAAGAGTAACATGACAAACTAAAAATCCCAACAAATTGACTAAATTATTTCTGAAAAACCTATACTGTTGATCACTATTATCGACTTTTCTACCAAATAACCAACCATCACTTAACAAATGTTGGAATTTGGGATAATTTGGGTTCGTTTCATTGGAAGCGTCCATAGCTGTTTTTAATAACAACGGCACAACAAACAAACATACTACTAGGTAAAATCTATACTCTAGGGTCTTCCATTTAGAGTTTGGATCTGCTTTCTTGATGACCAATTCCCGTTTTTTCAAATCTTTAGGAGGTGCAAGACGAGTGTCTAGTGCTTCTAGAGAGAAGAACTGCTGGATACCTGTTGAGATGGACAGCATTGTAGTGTTTCAATTGACCAGCAAATGATTCGTTCTACCAAGTAAGAAATCAACTCCAAATATTTCTACGCACTGGGAGATTTTTCACTCTTCAGCAAAAGATTCATTTGCAACCAACAGAAAACAACTTTCTTACTTTAACATGTCTAAAGAAGAGAAAGACTTTGAGATAGAAAGAAGACCTAATCCTAAAGGATGGACTCCTCCCAAAGCACCATATAATCCTTATGATCCTACCGATACTAGACCTCCAGAAGGGTATCCATCGGAATTCAAGATCCCAGGCCAACAGCCAGGGGGGTTCAGCAGTGTTCCCAAAGCACCCACCCAGTATAAGAAAGTCAATGAGACTATGAAACGATTGAACTATACTCCTCGGCCTTTATCCGAATTGTATCCAGGTCAATATAAAGTATTACGTAGAATCGATACTAATCAAAGATTGAATACTGGTAGTCGATGGTTTGGGACTTTTATAGGGGGAAGTATAGTGATATACTTTGCCTTTTTCCAGAGATGGAATGAAGGGAGAGAAAATGTCATGTCGGACTTTTACCGTGCTAGATTGTCGTTAAAAGAACAATTGTTTGGTCTAGATGATGAAGAGTACAATGACTTGTACCATCCTAAAGGATCTAGTATTGTAGTTAAGAATGTTAGAGATACTGATTATATTCCAGAACCTATTAGAAAAACCCAGGAGGGTGAATATGCTTTAAATAGACCTTCAGAAAGACATGTTTTGGAAGCGCAGCGTATTCAACAAGATCAAGAAGAACAATTGTTAAGAGAGTTTGATCAACATAAACAGTTTGCTCAAGAGTTGCAACGTGACTTGGATGTTACTCCAGAACAACCAAGAAAGAAATGGTTTGGCGTGTTTTAAGGTGTTTTGTTTACTTGTATATAGAGAATAAATTAACTTTGTACTATTAAACTTTTCTTCCATCGCTTAAATCATTGTTCTCCAGATTTTAAAGCGCGACAAATCTATATTTTTAGTTGCAAAACATTGAATCAAGATGAGATTGCTAGATGTTTTGGTACATGTCACTGATATGTTGATACGAATATTCATTCTAATAGCTTCAAAGGGGTTTGCAAGAGTTTTTGGAGTTGATTTGCTTCAAAATCAGCTGGTTTCTAATGATTCTAGTAAAACATCTATCGCACACGCTAACAACATTCAGGAGATTGTCAAGTTGTCAGGATACATTGTGAAAGAACATGTGGTTACTACAAGAGATGGGTACTTGTTGGTGCTTCATAAATTGGAAAATCCTCTGGTTACCTCAAATGGAAAAATCGTCTATTTCCATCATGGTTTACTCACCAATTCAGAATTGTTTGTAATTGGAAGCAAACATGACAAGAATTTACCTTATTTATTATGCGATTTGGGGTACGAAGTATGGTTGGGAAACAATCGGGGGAATAAATATTCCCGAAAACATTTAACTCTTCTGGTGAAGACTGCGCAATTTTGGGACTTTTCCTTGGATGAATATGCTTACTATGATATACCCGATACCATCAATTACATTTACGAGTATTATAGTGGAGCGCACAAAATCAACTATATTGGGTTTTCCCAAGGATGTTCTCAGTTATTCGCTGCTCTAAGTTTGAACCCCAATTTGAATAAACGGTTGAACTTATTCATTGGCTTGTCACCAGCAATAATTCCTCGAGACTTGCACCATCCCATTTTCAAAATAATTGTCTCCAAATCGGCTAATGATAATAATTTCTTATATAGTCTCTTTGGCAACCGGGCAATCTTACCTTCGGTGACATTCTGGTCTTCTTTTTTCCATTCTTATTTATATGAAAGAATCGTCGATATATCTCTACAATTATTATTTGGATGGTCAGGACAAAATATGGACGCATCACAAAAAGAAGCGGGGTACCCCCATTTATTTTCCAATTCGTCAGTCAAATCATTAACCCATTGGTTTCAAATTATTCATGCCAAAAGATTTCAAATGTTTGATGAAACGGCTAATGTGGGATTAAGTGGATTATCTTCTTTTTCAGCCCAACTGAAACAGAAATCACACAGATGTGCACCCTTCCCAGTACAACATTGCTTAGACGTTGAAACGATATTATTCTACGGCACCAATGATATTTTGGTTGATTGCCAACAGACAGAAAAATTGATTCTTGACCAAAATGATAAAATGAGTGGGAAATTGACGTCGATTATTTGTCAGAGTTACGAACATATGGATACTTTATGGGCCACTGATGTCTACGAACAAGTCTTCTCCAAAGTTATTGCCTATTTAGAAAAAGTATAGAACCATAGCTTACCTAATAGAATTTGCAGCCATTAAATTTTAGTTACCCGCCTTTTCAAATCTCATCACTATAAAAAAGCCCATCGCCAAACAAATAATTCTTCTTCTTCTTAACGCAAAAATCACAGCCATTTGCAACGTAATGCATTCCTTTGAGGTTGAACCCTTACGGCGTTCTGACCCATGACCAATGGGATATTGTTGTGAATTTTTTCAAAGTAATGGACTGGAGAACAAACTGGTTGATCTTGGGTGCAGCGCTCCATGCGTAAATACTCGTTATTTCTAAGGGATTGCCTTCGTGTGCCCGTATGGGGAGTGCTGCAAGGATTGACTGAACATTTTATAAATAATTGTAGAATTGAAATTGGATGAAAAAAAAATAAAAACGTAAATTTTGCCTTGTAGTGGCTCCAATTGACCGTTGAAACAACATAACGACTGTTGGGCATGAGCTATCATTGTTGATGTACAATCCTTTAGTTTTGATTGTATCCTTTAAGTATGATAATGTCAACTCTGGTTCAGTTCCTGTATGTGGGGTTGAAGTTTCCGAAAACGTCTTTAACCACACTAGTTAAATTTGGTATCTTCTGTATCAGATGTAAATGGATAGACTATGAGACTTTTGAATATATTATACTGTTGTATATTTCTATCGTTTACTACTGGGTCGGGAATCTTCTCAAATTATAAAATATTCCAGAAATTGGTTACGAGGTCTGAGCTTAATACTACTACATGTTCGTTAGTTGATATACCAAAGCTTGACCAATGTTCTTATGTGCAGCAAAATTGCTTGCAGGAAATTACTGGAAGTATTGATTACTTGTCATTATATTATTGCAAAGTTGGCTTTGTTGCGGTAATAATAATCTTTATCATATTAAGTTTATGTTTTGTTTCGTTTGCAATCACTGCCGGTGAGTTCCTCTGTCCAAACTTGTATACAATCTCCAAGATTTTAAAATTGTCAGATAATGTCGCTGGTTTGACTTTGCTAGCTTTTGGTAATGCTGCTCCCGATGTCCTCAGTATTTACCAGGCAATGTCCATTGGTTCAGGTAACTTGGCTGTAAGTCAACTTATTGGAGCGACGTTTTTCATAATTTCCATGATTATAGGTACTATTGCTATCTTACATCCTTTTCAAGTATCTAAAAATCAATTCATGTCGAATTTATTGTTTTTATTAACCGTGGTTGTAATAGTCATCTTGTCAATCATGACCAAGTTGAACATTATCATATGTTTACTATTAGTTTTGACTTATATAATCTACGTTAGCTCTGCTATCATAAATCAGTCAATGATCAAAGCAAGAGCTAATAAATTGATTTTCGAGCAAAGAACGAGATCGAATTTCGTTGCCGAAGATACTAATGAATTGGACGATGTTTACATGACTAATCTATCTGATTCACCTACTGAAGAAGTTTCTCCTCATCAATTCATTCCGGGGTCTTATGGATTGAAATTATTACTTAAAGATCTAGCTAAATTGGGCAATGGATCGGGTTTTAATTTAGACACTCGACAAATTAACTCGGCTCCAAAATCTCCATCTATAGAATTGGATGCTAGACCAACAGATCGTGAGATTCATTCTTCTCCAGCTGCATTTGCTCCTTATCTGGATAATCCTGATCCAGTGTACCCAGTCGATGAAAATTTCACTCAACCAGATGTTCCATTTATTGAAATTATCCAAACTCATCAGATTCCATCAACATATTTGATTAAATTATTACCAGCAATACAAGAATTTTCTGAATCAAACGTACTATACAAAGTATACCATAGTATTTCAATCCCGATTACTTTCATGTTGAAAATCACTACCCCAGTGAGAGATGAAACCTACATGAATTATATAAACCAAGATATAAATGATTTACAAACTGACAAATCGCTTGACATGAAGTTTGATAAGCAATTGGTAACTTTGCAAATATTTTTGGGGATCAATTTAGTAGTACATACTGCTTTCTGTGACTCGAGACGTTATTGGTATACTACTTTTCCAATCACATTTATAATTGCAGGATTAACAGCATGGGTGGTAAATGTCAACTATAGACTTGATTTTTCCATTTCATCTATGAGTAAGATTAGATTGATACTGTATGCTACTGCAATACTTGGTTTCTTGGTTTCCATATCTTGGATATCCATTATCGCCACCGAGATTGTCAGTATTTTGCAAGCAATAGGGGTAATTTTCAATCTATCTGATGAGATCCTTGGAATCACGATATTTTCAGTGGGTAATTCGACGGCTGATTTTATTTCAAACATCACCATTGCAAGAATGGGTATGCCGTTGATGGCTTATAGTGCATGTTTCGGTGGGCCATTATTATCGCTTTGTTCCTTAGGAGTTAGTGGACTTATTCTTATACCCAAAAACAATTCTTCAAATATTAATTTCGATTTCAACGGTACCCTTCGAATCACTGCCACAATGTTGGTAATTAATATTCTCATACTATTCTACATTGTTCCACGAAATAATTGGATGATTGATAGAAAGGTTGGAACAATATTAGTTATTAGTTGGATATGCTCTACTGTATTATGTATCATACTAGAATCTATATAATCAACAGATCAATTGCACTACGTTTAATTTGTAAAACCTTTCTTTATTAAAACTAAACACTTTTTTCATAACTATACATTTTCATAACAAGAATTGAAAACCTAGTCGATTAATCCTCTTATTTGATAATTTAATCAACTTCTTCAACAGTTGGTCCAGAGTCTCCCCCAGCACCTGGAGCACCACCTGGGAAACCGCCTGGAGCTCCGCCGTCTGGGAAACCACTAGCACCTGGAGGTGGAGCACCACCTTGGTATGCTTTGGACATAATTGGGTTAGCAACACCTTCCAATTCTTTCATTCTGTTTTCATATTCTTCGGTAGTAGCAGCTTGGGAGCTGTCTAACCAAGAAATAGTTTCATCAATAGCTTTGGTTAATGATTCTTTATCTGAAGCATCAATCTTATCTTTCATTTCACCATCATTGATGGAATTCTTCAAGTTATAAGCATAAGATTCCAAACCATTCTTAGCTTGGATTCTCTTTGCTTCTTTTTCATCATCATCTTTATATTTTTCAGCTTCAGAAACCATTCTTTCGATATCTTCTTTCGATAATCTACCTTTATCGTTAGTAATGGTAATTTTTTGAGTTTTACCAGTACCTTTTTCCAAAGCAGATACATTCAAAATACCATTAGCATCAATATCGAATGTAACTTCAACTTGTGGAACACCTCTTGGGGCTGGTGGAATACCAGATAACTCGAATTTTCCTAACAAGTTGTTATCCTTAGTTTTAGCTCTTTCACCTTCAAATACTTGAATCAAAACACCTGGTTGGTTATCAGCATAAGTGGAGAAGGTTTCTGATTTTTTGGTAGGAATTGTGGCATTTCTTGGAATCAATTTTGTCATGATACCACCAGCAGTTTCAATACCTAAAGATAATGGAGCGACATCCAATAATAATAAATCTTGAGTTTTTGAAGAAGTGTCACCAGTTAAGATGGCAGCTTGGACAGCAGCACCATAAGCAACGGCTTCATCTGGATTGATCGATCTGTTTGGTTCTTTACCATTGAAGAAATCCGAAACTAATTTTTGAATTTTTGGAATTCTTGTGGAACCACCAACCAAAACAATTTCATTGACTTGAGATTTATCCATTTTAGCATCTTTCAAAACTCTTTCAACTGGATCAATAGTCGATCTAAATAAATCGGCACATAATTCTTCAAATCTTGCTCTGGTGATGGAAGTGTAAAAGTCAATACCTTCGTAAAGCGAGTCAATTTCAATGGAAGTTTGAGCAGAAGAAGATAATGTTCTCTTTGCTCTTTCACAAGCAGTTCTTAATCTTCTCAAGGCTCTTTGGTTACTTGATAAATCTTTCTTGTTTTTACGTTTAAATTCCTGAATGAAGTGGTTAACTAATCTACTGTCGAAATCTTCACCACCTAAATGGGTATCACCAGCAGTAGCTTTTACTTCGAAAATACCATCATCGATGGCTAATAACGAAACATCGAAAGTACCACCACCCAAGTCAAAAATCAACACATTTTGTTCGCCTTGGGTTGAACTTTTTTTATCCAAACCATAAGCAATGGCAGCAGCAGTGGGTTCATTGATAATTCTCAAGACATTCAAACCGGCAATCAAACCGGCATCTTTAGTAGCTTGTCTTTGGGAATCATTGAAATAAGCAGGAACAGTGATAACTGCATCATTAAGCTTACCGCCTAAGAACTCTTCAGCGGTTTCCTTCATTTTGACCAAAATCATTGAGGAAATTTCTTCAGGTGAGAAAACCTTGTTTTCACCTTTAAATTCAACCTGAATGTTTGGTTTACCTCCTTTGTCAATGATTTTGAAAGGCATATGCTTGATATCATTTTGAACTTCGTGGTCGTCGAATTTTCTACCAATCAAACGTTTCGCATCAAAAACAGTGTTTGAAGGATTCATAGCAGCTTGGTTTTTGGCAGCATCCCCAATTAATCTTTCAGTGTCAGTGAAGGCGACATAAGAGGGGGTTGTTCTGTTACCTTGATCATTAGCAATGATTTCAACACGATCATTAGTAAAATGGGCAACACAAGAGTAGGTAGTACCTAAATCAATACCAATAGCTTTAGACATATTTGTATTATAAATTCTTATAGGAAATGTAGTTTGCTAACTCCTAGAATTTTCAGGGGTTTATATATTGAAAGAATTGGGGGGTGGAAAAAATGGAAAATTCTAGCAACCTCGTTATATGCAGGTGGGGGTATAAATAAACTTTAGTAGTGCCTTCTAGAATATGGTAGTATGTTCTAGTGGGTTCTGGCAATAAACCCATTCTACTCTACTTCCAGTACACTGGGTCTCCCAGTGTTGGTGTTGTGGGCTTTTACTGGACCAGTCCCTAAAACATTCATCCCCGCAGTATTCCAGAAAAAGGTGATCCCTGTAGAAGAAGTCCCCGTTTTACGTCATAATGTTGGTGTGATTTTACCAATAGTAAGTATGCCACGGTTTGGTTTATATATTGTACGTAATATTGATTGAAACTCCTCCTAATTCAACTGGGTGGCGCCATTTTGAACTTTGGTACTGAATATGCAATTTAAGCCACTAGATGGAAAGTAATAATAGCAACTTTACGGTTCAAGATTGACCTTCGGGTATCGGAATTATTAAGGTTGAATTGTAAATTGTATAGTCCTCGAACTATCTTGTTATAAGTATTTCTAAAAGAAGCTTTGGTTTAGTTGGCTGTCTATACTACTAGATTACAGGTGCATGGTAATCAAGATAAGGACAAAGTTAATGAAAGTTTGTTTGTTTTTGTTTTTCTTAATTTGCAAGTAGATTTCCAAGTAGATTACCTAGATCCTTTGATGTCTAGGCTCTTATTCAGTCAAGAAGTTAGTCGACAGGTTAAGAATAATTTGAATAAACATTTATATTTTTCAACGTTACCTCACTTTCAAATAATCAATCGATATAATCCATGAAGAGTGAATGAAAAATGAATGAAGCGAGATGAACATTCATCTACAAGACTTGCTACTTCCAAGTGAAAAGTTCCATTGATTGATGGTGTATTCTGCTGCCATATAAGTTAGTGAATTTATTATTTTACAGTCCTTCCTTTAATGTGCGATTTCCTACTGTTCATTGTTGCATATAGAAGCAGTTACTATTACCACTGATGTTTTCAATAAAAAAAATTTGTCAAAATAAACCAGTAATCAATGCATTACTGCAAACGGGACAATAGTTGATCAATAAAATCCCATCAACCAACATCCTCGTCTCTTCCTCGCATCTTCCTACATTGTTTACTAATATACATTTATTATAATACATAATCTATTAGGAACACTCTTATTTTTATCTCCTTAACGAGCTTCGAATTGCAACATTCTTCTGGTTCTAGCTTTATAGATAACTCTGTGACCACATTCCTTACATCTAATGGCATCATTTTTACCTAATGAAAATGAGGAAGCACATTGGGCACAGTTATATTTGACCCCTAAAGATTTGGTGGTGGCTTGACCAAAGGCAGCGTGTGAGATAGATGCTGGAACACTGAACCCTTCTCTTTGTGGTGAAGACATGGTGATGGTTTGAAAGTCTTTAGTTGATGGCCTGTAAGTAATTTTTCATGATGATTTGATTTGTAAGAGAATGCGACATTTGTCGTATTTTATATATTACGACATTTTTAAAAGCTTGCAAAAGATTTTCGATTTTACAACCATCAAGTAGGAGACATAGCTTTGGCAGGGCAGGATAAAAACAACACTTTCAATGTTATGCTATCGATAAAAGATACAATTCAGTCTTTGGCAAAGACGGCTCGACAGATCGAACTGTTTAATAAGAATTTACCTTTTAAAACGGAATTTAAATCACCAAAATTAGATCTACCACATAGAACAACAATACTTAACCGACCGAATATGAGAATGAAACAAAAGGAGATGAAGGATTTTTTGCCTCCACAGAATACTGATCAGGTTCAAAGGTATAGAGAGTTTTTGGGTCCATTAAACATGCCGAATTTGAAGATTTACAATGATAATTTGCCAGAATTTGATAAATCCACCAGTATCAAGAACTGGAAGAAGCAAACCAATCCTTCTCCGAAAACCCAGTATAATAATTTCTTACATGATAGAGCTTTATTTGAGAAAATGATGGATTTGTTAATTGAAATCACTCCATCACATTTGAAATTTGTTAATCGATCAAAGACCTTGAGGCATGTTTTGAAACAACACGAAGAAGACGAAAATTCAGTTAAATTCGATATAAATACCAATGAGTTTCATGAATTGCCTAAAGTACCTGATCCATTGACAAAAGAAAATTTCCAAAAATATATTTATCAATTGACCCATACCACCTATTATTACAAGAACTCATCGTCGTTGACAAGTGGGATCATACCCGACATTTTAATGTATACTCACAAGCTAACCAACGAGAAATTCCGGCCTTATCGTTCTGTGCATACATACAACTATTTGATAAGATACTTCGGCTTTGCCAAGAATCAATCTTCATTTGCTCGAGAATTACTATTAGTGATGAACAAGGACCAACATAAACCAAATATTGATACCATCAACAACTTATTGAAAGTTTGCCAGTTGCATGCGCACATTAGAAGTATAGCAAACACCTATCAATTGATTATCAAATATTTACGCTTATGTCAATCTTTACAAATTGAGATCAATTTGACAACTTATTCTCGAATTTACGATTGTATTACTAATATATTCTTGCGAGAATCATTTTTGAATAAAATTCAGGAGATTGAACTCCCAATCCCGAGGAATTTAGTGATAAGAATCATGGATGACTTTGCTTCAACGACGAAAAATACAGGAGAATTGATTGAATTCATTACTAATGACTTGGCGAGACCCAACTGGAGTCACGAGAATGTTATTTCCAACAAAGTCGTCGGTCATCGTGGGCTACATGTTCAATCTAATGAAGATATTGCCAATTTATGGACATTCGTCGATACCCGTTTACAGAACATTGATAATTTTACGTTGAAAGCATTATTGGAGTCGATAAAGTGGAATAAAAACTTAAAAGATAAGTTCTATGTAATGATGCTAATTTATGTTCGAAGCAATATACCCCTCGAAAATAATACTCGAGCATATCGATTTCTTATAAATCAATTTCTTTATGAATGTTCCTACAACACCCAGGAAAATGTACTCGAATCGGCATTTATTTTACGAGGCTTATTTCACGAAATGACAACAAAATTAGGTTTGCCCCAAGAGAAAATCCGTTATTCTAATAATAGAACCACTCTTCCTGAGAATTATGCCATAATAAAGCGAATCTTGGGGAGGAGCGATGGCGCCAAAGTCACTACAATCGAAGCAAAAGTTAAATATTTGAATGCCCGACCATTATATATTCCTTTCAAACACGGAAACGAATTGAAAACTTGGGAATCTTTCCTTGATAAATTAAAACAGCAACCTTTGCAAGCATTGCCGATAAACGAACTTTATGCAACGTTAAATTTAAGCTTCAAGCAACCAAAGAAAGAAGCCCCACCAACGTCAGTGGAAGAATACCAACGAAACGTCGAAAATAAAAAACAGCATTCGAGAGATCATGATCGGGTGTACAAAGTGAAACAGGGTACAGATGAGTATACATTAAGGGAAATGAAAGAACGAAACTTGATCTAATGTCAAGAGGGAAATGTCGATTTTAGGGTGGTAAACCTTTCCACATCATCCTGCAGAAACTAATATTTTACGATTAATGAATGTATAATAGAAAAATCATAGATATGTACATAGTAATTAGCATGGACCTTTAGCAATTAAGGAGTTGGTCCACCGAAAACAATTCATTGTAAATTAACCATTGGAACAAAAAAAAACATCTGATAACAATGTGATTGTTCGCATATAAGGTTAACCTAGGAGACAATCGACGGCGATAAGAGACAATTCCGTAGAAGTGACTAGGTCTGCATTCGATAAGGATAATCACCAAATTAAGAAATGATCGAATCATCACCGGATGACTGTTAAATTGGTAGTGTTACATGAGGGTTGGAGATGATCTATCGTACCACTTCGGATCAGCAGATATTTTTATGGTCAATTGATTAATGGAAAACATTAGAAAGTCGTATGAAGTTATCTACAAAATACCAAATAACCTTAAAACCTTAGTTTATATAATGTAACGTTGTTTTACTGTGTAAAATCTGCATCCTTCACACTCCTGATTTGTTTCTATTGACAATTTGGCTGCGAAATATATAGATCAGAGGATAAAATTTAAATTAGAGTTCAACATTTGGTCTAGCATTCCATGGACAATAGTTTAGCGTTAAAGTTGAGTACTTGTTGGCAACTGAGGATCTTAGCTTAGACCAAGTCCACACTCGAACAAGATTTGCAAACAGCAAACAACCATTTTCTTAACGAATCGGGTAATTTATGAGAAAAAAAGCAAAATATCACCAAACCTGATGAAAGCATTTAAAATAATTTCTTCTACAACTACATATAACTGATACCTGTAATATCCTCGCGATAGTACAGTTGTCAATTTTAACAATACAGTAAGTATTCCGGTTGTCATTGATCTGGGATCTTTTTTCATCACATGCAGTGAAGAATTCCATCTTATCATGCCACACCCGATATCGATAGGATCGATATTTAATTGAATGCAGAAACCCAACACAATCATGCAGATTTGTCCCCAGTAGATCATCAAACGAGGCCAAGATGAGGTAATTACCATTGAAATGCCTAGAGAGAATTAAGTCAATGATGTTGGTTTCATACCAAAAGTATCCTTCTGCTTAGTTAATCCTCATCTCTAGATCGGTGGCATGTGGATACGATGAATGGCTATTTTTTGATCTACAACCAATCCCTACATTTGATGATTCAATCTAACATCGTTTGCTCTACAGTGTACCCCCACCTGTCCCAGCCGTCCATGCCGTAAGTCGGAATGTCCATCCCGTTTCTAAAAATAAAACTCTTCAGCCTTTAAAATATTTATCCTCGATATAAAATATTATCCTCGATATAAAATACTATAAACTCTAAATAAAGTAAATAACCAACATTGGAAGTAATTTATCCTGATTGATTGCCATCTTTCCCCTTATTTTTAAGTGTTGCTAAGGAAACTTTTGAAACTCCTGGATATTACTGGATTAAATATACATATATATCGCTTACAGCAGATTCCCATTGTTCTCAGGTGAAAATTTCATAACAAAAAACCTGTGGGTTATTTTATTTTTTTATTTTTTATTGCGATTAGATTGCTTATTGCAGATACCTGTGGGAAGAATAAACGGCAGGCTTTTAAGTATACCATATCTCTTTTTTTTGCTTGATTAGTTTGACAAAAGGTTTTATCTCGGTTTATATACACTTTGTCAAAGGATTTGTTATTAATAAGACCAAATTGTGGTTCTTTGGGGGGTTTTTAAGTGCTATCTCATTTAATTTCTATATTTTATCCCATCTCATACGGACATGATTCACCTAGCTTTCATCCTAATAGCTAGTTTTTGGCTTCAAAGGGTGCTGGCAGAATTGGAATTGACCTATTGTGCTAGTACAAACTTGGGAACAGGTTCGTCTACTTACGATCAATTCATGTCGAATGGTCTATGTTTCGATACCTGCAATGACCAACAATATGCTGTGGCCATTTTACAAGGTTATAATTGTTGGTGTTCAAATGATATTCCTGAAGATACAGCTGATATGTCTAATTGTGAAAAGGGTTGTCCCGGTACCTCTCTTGAAAACTGTGCTGGAAATGGTTACTACGGGTACTATGTTTTTGGGAACCCTAGTTCGACCGTAGGTCCAAGTACATCCACAACATCAACAAAGTCATCCACAACATCTTCCACCAATACGCCAACCACCTCCGATACACCCACCTCGACCACACCAGCTACTACCCAGGTCACCGTAATTACGTCAATAGTTGCATCTACGACTATTGTTCAAAAAACTCAAACTCAAGTTGTTGATCAAAGTAGAACCACCGTCATTACAGTTTCAGATGAGTATTCTATTGGTCCCACTACTATAGTTTCTATCAAAACCGTCAGTGGTCAAGAATCGCATATCACCGAAACCGAATATATTACAAAATTATTGAGTGCCTCCACCACTGATATTGTCACATCAACAGAGACCTCGACCCAGGATTCAGAATCGAGTTCTCAGTCTTCGTCGACTTCACAATCATCATCACAATCATCATCAGAATCATCAGAATCATCATCCACGCAAACTTCAGAATCATCTTCAGCATCTTCGGAATCATCATCTGCTCAAACTTCGGAATCATCGTCAACAGAAGCATCTGTATCATCATCCGAATCATCATCCGAATCATCATCCGAACCAACATCGGCATCGTCAACATCCGAAGAATCAACATCCGAAACAACATCAGCCGTATCATCAACACAAACCCCGGAAACAACACCATCAGAAACAGCAGTACCAAGCCCAGAAGCAGTTAACCGCTCGTCGTCTTCGTCATTCTTTGATAATACAGGGAAAGTGGCAGGTACTTTTACTGCCGTGGGTGTAGTTGTTGTGGGATTGATTGCGGGTATCCTATACTGCTGCTGTTTTGCAGGTGCCGCCGGTAGACGAAGAAGAGGTGAAGATTCAGATGAATATACCGATGAAGAGGCCAGTATGAATTCAATTACTAACGAAAAAGCCATGGCTGCAGCTACTGTTGCGGCTACGGGAGGTTCTACTTTAGCACCTTCATCAAGTAATGGAAGTGCCGATTCACCGTCAGTTGTACCACCAACCTACAATGCGGCTACTACAAATACACCTGGATCCAATTCCCCACTTCGACGTAATTCATCGGGGAGTAAGATATTCAATCTATTCTCGAGTGAAAATAATGGCAATGGTAACAATGGAGTTGATCGAAGCTCATCAAAGAAAAGACTTGTCTCCCCGATTATCCCAAATACAGATATTGAAGATGGAGTAATGTTCCCGATCGATGAGTACGACAATAGATTGAATCCAAGAACGATGTTTATGAATAATAATCATTCTAACAAATCATTAACTGATGATCAAGATTATTCTAGAAAGCTACGAGTTGCCAATCCATAAGGTACAATCTATTTAACATTTTAGCATAATTTAATAATATAAGATAATAAAAAAAATAAAAAAATATGCTATCATTACATTCTATCCATATCTTTATTGAATAGTAATTAGATACATTTGAATGTGTAATGTAAGATTAATCTATTAATAAATACTTCCATTTATAGACCCCCCTTTCAATAAATATCCCCTAAACCTATCGTTTTGACTTGAAATATTCACATCGGTTTTAAGGTTGTCCTGAATCTATACCCATTTCGGTAATTGAATATAGCTATGCATACAAAAATTACCTTCAAAGTATGTAGCTTGGGGGCCAATTGGACCCATTCATGAATACTCCCTTATCAATGCTTCATACACTAGTAATTACTATAGATACAACAAAAGTAAACATCCTACTAACTACAATGTTCAATGGAACTTGGCTGTCTTGTCAGTAAGGTGACGATATAAACAATTTTGATCGGTTTAGGCAAGTTGCTATTCATTGTTTCTTGGATAGTAGACCAAAATTCCAACTTCTTATTAATCATGGTACG
>JAXQKE010000341.1:0-22512 GCA_037042355.1 Candida sp. Y128-05E | reverse complement strand
TTGATAAGTCCAATAAGCCCATATCCCTGGGCAATTTTGTGAATCCCACCTTCAATTGATTCATCTAAACTATTAAGAAGATCCACCATGTCTTTCCTGGTATAGAAGTATGATTTGTCCTCGATGATTACCAATTCACTTGGATTAATAGCATCCCTACCAATTTCCACTATTCGAAATAATGTCTCTTTTGCATTACTGCCAACAATATACATTGTGGGTGAAGAATTGTAGATGGTAAATCTTTGCAAACTAATACGTCTGGCATTCGAGTATTCGACATGGGGTTCCTCGTGTCCATTTTCATTGATACTTTCTTGTTTGCTGGCGTCTTGATCACCATCTTCTTCATCTGAGTTGTGCTCAGTAGGTGATGACAGGGGGGCATGATCATCATTTGGGGTTGCGTGATCTGTTCTCAATGTATCTTCAGTAGACACCTCATCAATCGGAGAGTAAGCTCTTGCCATTGCATTCTAGTTAGCCCAGTGGTTGCTTCCTTGTTAGATAGTTATTTTGATAACAAGTATTTAGATTTCGCTACTGACGCACTTTGAACCAAAGAGTGGTTATCTACAAACAAAGTAGTGTTTGATATATTAACAGTCCTATTGACAGTTCTATAAAACTCCTATATGAATTCCAACTTCCAGGATGTACTAGTAGCGAATAATACAAATGGAGAATTATGCATAAGATGCACCTACAATTCACTAACGATAGGTATTTTCCACTTCAACCCTAGTTTATCATAAGTACATTGTTTGCTAGTAGACTCATGACCATTTTCATTCGCCTCATTAAATTCCTTCCAATCTGTATCGAAATCTCCGTATCTATTGATAAATTGGCGTCGTTGATAAATGGTATTAAACTTAAAGTACCTATTCTTGTACTTATTGTTGAAAAAGAAGTCAGAATATCTGACGAGATTGTCACTATGTCTTAAATCAATTAAGAATTGTGATATGTTTGCTGGTGTAATAGATTTTGATGAATTTGCCAAATTGGACAGGTCAATTGGTAAATTTGTGGGGTCGTTTGACGAGTTGCCAGCAACATCATTGTCAATCATGAATTTGAAATCATACTCTTGAGAAATATCTGTGGGGTCTCCTGTACCATAATTCTCGTCACCAACGGCTCGCAACAGGGGTTGTTGTACATATGCTAAAGCTTTGTAGAAGTTTTTCAAAGGAACATTGATGAAATATCTGTAATCGGTTTCTTTAACAGTATAATACAAAAGTTCGAAATCATTAAATAGCGTAGTTGTTTCTGAAATGTCAAGGAAGAAAATGCTGAATCCTGATTTCCTATAGAGACCAATCTCTTCCATGGTACATTGAACTTGAATTGATTTGTTAGATACTCTATCTGATGGAGATATGCTGAACTCGCCAATTTTCAAGAAACAGAATTGGTCTTTGGGTAAAATATCATTAATATTGGTAGGTGGAAAAAAAGTTTGTACCACGGACTTACCGTCCTGGTCATATTTGATTTGAAATTTGGTAGTACCTAACCCACTCGCATTCTGAGCTACCAAGGCAATATTTAAGTTGTACTTACCTGGAGCCAACCAAAACAGTTTGCGATAGGACAATAAGTATGTGTGATTGACCTCAACATAGTGATTGAATATATAATTAGTAGGTTCATCTACCTTGTAGTCACTATATTCTGCAAATAAACGTTTGTTCTTTAACACCGAGTAAATATATTTCCAGGAATCTTTTATATAGCAACAATTGAACGGATTATCCTTGTTATCGATATCTTCAAGTTGATTGATTCTGGCTAAGATTAATCTACTGTCTTTCCGAAAAGAATCTAAGCATTTGATATATAGTTTCAACCAAGGTAATAGTTTGATTATGACTGGTAAAATGTCTTCCCCAAAGGTAGTGATTAGTTTATCATAGAATAGATTATTGTATAAGCAATAAAAATGTTTGTTCAACTGTTTCAAAGAGCTTGAGAGGTCTGAGGAAATGATTCTGATTTGGATTTCCAAAGGCAATCTATCAATCATAACTATTGGAGTGGGAGGGTGGATTTGGTCGATGCTGATGAAGATAGCAGGATTAGCAATTATACCTATGAGGTAATCAACTATTTTGGAGACGCAACCTGCATACCACCAGATTTTGCCATGATTTTTAGACAAGACAAGAAACAAGACAAGGGAAGTAAAGTAGTACACGATAGAAGTAGTCAAGATCTATTACTACAACAATACTAATTACAATAATAATACTAATTATCATAACAATAATTATAACAAAGTAGAACAGAAAAGATAGAAGTGCGAATCTCAAGGTTAACTTAATTGAGATCCCTTTTTTATAGTAGATATAAATCTTTAGATATAACAAGTAATAAGTTCTCTCTCTTTTAGTAGTTGCTATCTCTCTCTTGTTCATAGTGAAGTAATACTAATAACTAATAAACACATTTTGGATATATTTATGAATCACGTGCCCAGAAGGTTCGAGAATTTGAGTTGGCAAATGAACAAAATAACGTTGGTCAACATCAGTAAACTTTTCAACAATAGTTTCATTTAATATATCAATATCATAATACAATGCCTTCTATCCCTCCTATTTGTTTATGGGCTCAACGTTCCAGTGCTGATGATGAATCAAAGAATGTCATCTTCTTAACTATTCAAGTTGTCGATCCTGTCAACACTAAATTAGACTTAACCTCAACTAACTTGAAATTATCTGCCGATTCTAGTGATTCAACCGATGATCCTACCCATTGGGACTTGAACATTGACTTCTATGAAGAAATTGATGTTGACAATTCCGTTAAAAACCTCGAAAATGGGTCTCATATCTATTTAGTTTTAAGAAAGAGCAAAGCTCAAGAAGAATTCTGGCCTAGATTGACCAAAGAAAAGTTGAAATACCATTATATTAAAACCGATTTCGATAAATGGGTTGACGAAGATGAACAAGATGAAGTTGCTGAACAAGACGAAGACTTAATGGGTGGTGCCCCACAAGGTGGTATGCCAGGTATGCCAGGTATGGGTGGAATGCCAGGCATGGGCGGTGCAGGAGGAATGGACTTCGCAAGCATGATGGGTGGTGCCGGTGGTGCTGGTGGTGCTGGTGGTGCAGGAGGAATGGACTTTGCTAGTATGATGGGTGGCGCCGGTGGTGCTGGTGGCATGGACTTCTCAAAAATGATGGCTGGCCTTGGTGGTGCCGGTGGCGAAGGTGCTGATGATTTCGATATCAGTAAATTAGCATCCCAATTAGGTCAAGCTGGTGAAGGTGCAAAGGACGGTGAAGAAGTCGAAGAAGTTGAAGAAGTCGAAGAAATCAAAAAATAAACTAGTTAATTTGTTAACTTATAAGCAACGAGGTTTTTTATAGTTTATGACATATAGCTCACGAAGAAAAGTTCGGACCAATTTTGTTTATTATTTAGGTAATAATGTAAATAAATACTCAATCCTGAATGCTTAGCCATTTCATAACTACAGATTCAAATTTTGTTTGAACAGACATGTCGGCATTCGAAATTACACTATCCATCATCGACCTTCGATCTAGGTTTCGAGTTAGTTCACCTAAAATAACCTTGATGCCATTAGTATGTAAATTGAATAAATGCATCAATAGATTATTGACTCTTCGGATATCAACGTTATTCTCTATCAAATGCTGTAGTATTCCAATGCATCCTATCACTTGTACATCATTTATGGGATCGGATATATAATCAGATAACTCATTCAATGTATCAAATAGGATAATATCTACTCTTTGTAATGTGTTGATTTTGTTGACTGATAAGGTATCATTTATATTAATTGATTGCAACAAGTTTTCATCTAGTAAAAGCAATTTGCATGTTCCTTCATAGTGATTTAATCTATCTATTGTCACTTGTACTAATGAATCTAGTGACTGATGGTGGTACCATTCCATTGTGGAAGGTTGTTTGGTGGTAATAAATTTTAGTCGTGTGCAAATGTTCAATTTTGAATCTTTTGAAAATTTATAATTTTTCACTTAACCAGAAACAGTGGAAGATTAAATACAGCCAAAATGACTAAGCTATTGCGGTTTCCACGCCTTGCTACCACAAACTTTGTGAGTTTAAGAGCTAACTATAGTTCAGTTGCTACTGAGCAGTTGTCTCAGAGAGAGTTACGTGAGAAAGCGATTGCAGATGCGTTAGCAAAAGAAGAAGAACAAATTGCTAAAGCAAAGGCTATTAGAGAATTAAAACAAAAGACTCTTGAAAGTATTGAAAGTTTGAACAAAATCCCATCCACATTGATCAACGAACGTTTGAAAAAATTACAAGCAGATTTAGGTAAAATACCTGAGGAAAAAGTCAAACAATTAGATGAAGAATTAGAAGAATTTATGATAGGCCACATGCAAATCCCAACTTTTGAAATAATGAACAAACCATGGACTGGTGCATTGAAATCAGCGGAAAACAACGAAGTTTCAAAAATTGGTTCAACTACCTCCACAAATGAGTTCCCCAACTTGAAACCAACTCCCGACTTCAAACCTTATTCAGAGCAAGAGCTTTATATCAGACAATTGGCACACAGTCGTCAATCTGGAAATTTGGGTTCAAAATTGACGAATATTTACAAACCTCGTAATGATGTCGTCAGGCCCAAGAAGTTGCAAGATACAACTATCGCAACACTTTTGGCCGCCAATTGTCATTTAGGTCATTCTAAGGCAATGTGGAGACCTTCTACCCAACCATTCATCTACGGAGAATATGATGGTATCCACATTATTGACTTAAATGAAACAATAAGTGCATTAAAAAAAGCATGTAGTGTTGTCAAAGGTGTCTCTAGAAAAGGGGGAATTATATTATACGTTGGCACTGGTTCTAAAAACTTCCAAAAACATCGTGCCTTGGAAGAAGCTGCAAACCGTTCTAACAGTTACTACGTCTCCAAAAAGTGGATCCCAGGTACCATAACTAACTTTACTGAAGTCACCAAGCAAATTAAAGGTGAATCAATAGTGGAGATTGATATGCAAAATGTACCAACTGGGCGTAAGTTGGGACAAGTTACAAGCTTGATCAAACCTGATTTGGTAGTCTTATTGAATCCGGTGGAAAACAGAAATTGTATAACTGAATGTTCAAGTGCCAGAGTTCCAACTATTGGTTTATGTGACACTGATATGGAACCATCTTTATTGTCCTATCCTATTCCATGTAATGATGACTCCATTAGAGCTCAATCCTTGATATTGGGAGTGTTGTCTAAAGCTGCTGAAGAAGGTTTGATTGAAAGATTGGAAGCAGTCAAATCCAATAAAGGTTTAGAAGCAGCCAAATCTAATAGAGGTTTGGAAGCAGACAAATCTAATAGAGGCTGGGAGCGTAAATGATTTGTAAATTGTACATAGAGGTTACTCGATTTTGTATATAGACATTGCATACTACTTATTTAATAAACTATCCAAGTCGTATAACATACTTGATCAATAATTCATAGGCGTAGTTACTTTTGTGCTAACATTGTTATTATCTTGCTTTCGTTTTATTCCTTTTTGTTTAATCTCTTCGAGAAAGTTTAATTTATGTAATTTCTGAGAATGCACAAACTCTAGGACATTCTGATCATCTGCTAGGTTCTCTGTGGCATCCAAAGTATCGTATATTTCTGCATCCACTATTAGTTCATCTATTGCTAGTGTTTTATGGTCATCACTATTTAAATGATTGATTGTTGTGGAATCTGAACTTGGTTGCAATGCGCCTAACGTTGAAGTAGGGTCGAACTGTATATAGCTCATCTCTGGTTTCTGGGTAATGTACACATTATTGTGGAATTCAATTAGCTCTTTCGCTGTTATACTTATCATTATGGTGATTTGGTTTAAACCTCGCTGTAAATGAAAAACGAAGTTGAATGAATTTTCTGTGATTATATTAAAAAAATTTATAAATTAAATATTCAAAAATCAAATCCTATAAAACAAGACACAAGTAACAATGCTACAAAAATATTAATTAGGTTACTTCGGGATTCATAAATTCATGAAAATCAATAAAATAAAATGCGTGGTTGTGATTGAAATTGTTCAAATTGGAAATTTTCATTAGTCAATCACTTATGTTTATTGATGTTTCTTATCATCTTCGTCTTCCTCGGATTCATCATCTGATCTTTCATCTTCAGGAACTCCTACGACAATATATCTCTTCAATATACGGCAAATTAAGTAAAGCCAATACGCGTTAACCAATTGTAATGCAAAAATCAAAGCGAAAACAAGCGGTTGCGAGATGTAACATTTGTATTGCTGGGTATCCCAATTAAGTGTATAGTCACCGACTGTTTTGAATTCAGTCATAACTGCCCATAAAATTCTTAAATTGACATAATGTCTCAAGTAAATCCAAACTCCGACAAAGGTGATGAAAAAGTATGAAGTTAAAGGAGAATCCAAATAATTTAAAGTTTTTGAAGTGGCTAAGAAGAAATCGGAAACATCCATGGTAATGTAGACAGCCAAACCCATCCAGGTGAAATGGAATCTGTAAGAATTCCAAATCAATGCAATAGTGATAATATGATGTAATACCAATTCTTTGAAATCTTTTCTAGGTTTCTCTAATTGCAAAGCTAAAACAACAGATTGTTGAACCCAAAATGCTGCTTGCCCCAAATAGTATACTTTGAAATAGAAGTCATGAGTTTTGTGAGGATAATCAACAAAGAATTGAGTAGTATCGAAATACCAAAGTGGTAAACCCTTCATGATCCAAAGTCCAAATGGACCGGAACAACCATAGTAAAACATGGAGTAGGCTTGTTCCATGAATCTCTTAACCTTATCCTCCTTAGTAATACCAAAGTGTGCAGCTAATGGTCTTAAAATCATACACATGGAAAACTCTCTTAAGAAAGTGAAAAATAACGCGTAGAAACCGACAAAATAGAAATCATTGACACCCTTACCGTACATACCATCATCCAATTTGTAACTTGGCAAAATCCATGATTGTATAGTTAAATGAGTTTGAGAGTCTGGCGATGATAAAAAATAAGTAGCTAAGATTGCGACCAAAACAATAGTTGGGTTGATCCAAGTTTGTCTATAAGATAATTCTTTGTAACCAACATAAATCTTTTGAACAATGTCACCATCTGATTCTGAGACCTTGTTCAATTGTTGAACTCTTGCTATAGAAGATTTTCTCATTTGTTTTGTTGTTGGCATAGTAGAAAGAGAAGCAGCAGTATCACCAACGTCAATCTTCCCCACAGAGGAAGATCTACTTCTATGTGTCTGTTCTGGTTTGAGTGTAGACATATGGGTGGGTACAAGCCAGTGGAAAGGATTGTTATAAAGTTTACACTAGCCTGATGAAAGATGTAGCTAAAATAAACTTTTCAATGGTTATTTCTTACCCATAATAAATTTCAATGCAAAAAATAAAACAAATCACGTGTAGGCAGTTATAAATAGGAGATAATAGGAGAAAGAGGATAAGTAAGAAGATAACACAAGATTTATAGTTACTTCTAATAGAATAGTAATAATAATTATCATGTTCTTAATTATCACTCTCTATTTCCTTCCCATCTCAATTTATACTTCCACTTTTGAATGGTTGTCAATTTATTACTGGTTGCAAAAAAATACAAATTTACACAAATTTGTTATCAACTAATAAATATATTCAAATAATTATAATTATAATTATAATAACAATCTTAACCTACATATCCATTTACAACCTTAATAAATAGTAGATACTTAGGATGACTATATCATGTATCTACTCTTATACTAACATTCTATTCTTTTACAATCTATCTATCTATCTACTATTAATTAATTAATTAAATTAACATAATATAATATCCTGCAGATAAACCACATTTTTAATTTAATAGTGGCACATTAAATCAGCCTTCATTAACAATCACCCATTCTTTAGTACACCAACTATGAAGGATATTGACACTTTAATACAAACAGCTACTGATGCTACTTTGACTACTGACAATTGGCAATATATCTTAGATGTCTGTGATGCTATCAACTTAAACCCAGAAAAGGACACCAAAGTAGCCATGAAATCAATCACTACTAGATTGAGTTCTAAAGATGCTAATGTCATCTTGAGAACTTTATCTTTATTAATAGCTATCGCTGAGAATTGTGGATCCAGAATTAAACAAGAAATTGCTTCAAAATCATTTCTTAATGATAATTTGATCAAGAAATTAGGTGACCGTAAAACCCATAAGGCAATCAAAATTCAAATTGTTCAGACTATAAGTCAATTGAATGATACGTTCAAGTCTGATCCTCTGTTAAAACCAATGGCAGATGCATATACTAAAGTAAGATCCGAATACCCACAATATTTACCTCCTTCGAAACCAGAAAAACATAAAATCACCACTGCAGATAAAAGTAAGGAAGACGAGGAATTACAACGAATATTAAAATTGTCAATGCAAGAATATGAACGCGAACAATCAATCAAAACTTATCAAAAGAATAAGCCTTTACCTAGTACCAATGATTCCAAAGAAAGTCAAGATGAATTAAAAAGACAGAATACTTCAACTCCGGAACCAAACATTGCCACCGTTTCTAAGGTGAAAGCATTATACGATTTAATCTCGTATGAACCAGATGAACTTTCATTTAGGAAGGGTGACGTCATTACAGTTATAGAATCTGTTTATCGTGATTGGTGGAGAGGTTTATTAACTAATGGTAAAGTGGGAATCTTTCCTTTGAATTACGTTACACCAATAGTGAACAAATCGCCTGAAGAATTGAACCGTGAAATTGAACAAGAAAATAAGATTTTGGAAGAATCTCGCAAGGTTGATAGACTTTTGGCATTATTATCTTCACCAAATCCAGATGAACACGAAATTACCCAATTGTACAATGACGTGATCCCAAACCGTCCGCAATTGAGTAGATTCATCGATAAATATGGAGTGCGTAAAGAAGAATTATTAGTATTAAACAATCAATTGAACTCAGAAGTGAAAGAGTATAATGACCTCATGGATAATATGATAGCATCAAAAACCGGAAATTACCAAGCACTGACGCCTTATCCATCTGGACATCAAAGAGAGCAACCACAACATGGATTTCCTACATCCCAGTATCCACATTCTCAAATTCAATCTGGTTTACCAAATGGCCCCCCTCAACTTAATCAGCAAAACACCCATCAACAAAACACACCTACAGGCCAGCCGTTTCAAAGCCAAATGACTACAGGAGAGCCATCGCACAAATTTCAGAGTTATAATCCAACCGGAGCTCAACAATATAACCCAACTATCCAACAGCAAAGTACTGTCACGAGCCAGCATACATCATCAAATGTTCCTCATTATAACCCACAAGCCTCTTACGGTAACGCGAAACCTACAGGTTCCTACGGTAATCAATATAGAGACAATGCCATTTCGCAACAGAATACGCATACATCTAATCCTCCTCCAACTAGTTTTGGGAATTATCCGCCATCGTCCCCAGGGGAGGAAGCCACTGGTACTCCATACGAATACCAAAAGCAACAGCAACAGTATCTACAACAACAACCAACTAGCGCAGGTTTCGGAAATAGTAGTGAACCAGACTATAATCGTCAGTTTCTGAACATTAACAGTTATCCTGAAGTGAACAATTTATAGAAAGAGAATGTATGATAGTCGGTTGTGTTCTCTATAAGTAGTATATAGTTTGTTATATTACACGTAGCATATTATCTTTTCAATTGTAGTTGATGCGACTTTAATAATTCTAATTTTGAACACGTTCAGAAAATTCTAAATTCACAATTAACAATACAAACAACTAAGACATCGCAGAACTATGGCTGACAATCTATATTCCTACCGAGAACAACAGAACAATCAACAATTCGATCAATTGGCCCAGACTTTGAATCAATTTCGAAACACAGTCAATCAGGATATCCATGGTTCAATTCAACAAGAGGGTCTGATTTTGAATTCCCTTGGTGAAAATTTCGAAAGCATGATGGTTCAAGTACGACGTACAAGCCATGAGTTGCAAACTGTGATGAACCGAAATGCCAGTTTGACTAGAATAGTCGGTATCATGTTGCTCGGTTTCATCATCATTTACACTTTATACAAGTTGAAGTCATGAAGGTAACTTTTTGAAGAACCTTGAATCTAAGATATCAAAGGTGTCGATAGTTCTTCTCTCACCACAATAGGTCAGTGAACGAAGGATGTATTTAAAAGAATGCAGAAGGTTGGACCACTGGATCTTAGATACCCGGATTGCGAGTGTGTCTCAGCGGCGAGACTAAGATACTTAGTCAGAGAATTGACTATATTAGCTACATAGATATTTCCTAGTTGTCATGTATATTTAGAGTATGTTATAGTCTCATTGCTTATTGATTACATCACTTCCTAATCTGTAGTTCCCAATTGCATTGCCCCAGTTAATTTTAGATCTAGTGATTGGTAATAATCTTCTCAAGTTCTTGAATGTACGTTGGTTCAAGTCGTTGAAACTTTCAATGACTTTAAGACTCAATTTGTGTTCGATATTTTCAATAACCTTGACTATATTTTTATTGCTAGCAAGCGATTCCTCGAAATTCTCAACGAAATTCAAACGAACATTACCTTCTTCGTAATAATGTATATCTAATTTGGCTTCCCCTTTCAAGGTTCCATCCTTTACGAGGTAATTGGAACTCCAAGTCCCAGAGTAGAAGTTTTCTTGATTGACTCGTTGACCATATATGAGTATTCTTAACCCATCCTTTGGGATAATGTTCATAGCGAATGTACTTGGGTAGTGATCTTCACCATAAGCTTGTAATTCTTCTACCAAGTTGTCGAAATTAGCTGGGTATTCTATGTCCTCCACGTAATTCTCAATATCAATTGCCTTCCTGGTTTTGAAATCAATGTTGAATAACTTCTTATCAACGTAGTCTACATACTTGGTTGAGTTATCGAGTTTGTTCCATTTGGAAGCGATTTGATTGCCTGCTACTATCACCCCATTTTCTAATACAAACTTCTCAATCGAAGTGTTGATTGTAGATTGATTGACATCAAGTATAGTTGAAATATCATTCGATATTTTGCCCAACTCGGCAGAGGGGGAAGTCTCAATTAATGAATCTATAACTTTGGTCAATTCAACTGACATTGGATTAAAGGTGTTGAAGTAAAGTACTACAAATCATAAATCGTTAAATGATTATATATATTGACCTTTTGATCACGTGTTATATACTAAATCATATAAAGAGCAAAGAACCTTATTAATCGGTGACAATTCATGATAATAAGAATGCACCTGCACCTTCATTGATAGCTTGAAGCAATTTCTGCCTCATGACCTGTGGCGACGAATAATTGGGGAGTTTTAAATAATTAGCACAAGTCATTACACTTGGCAAATAATCATCATCTCTGAGACCATCTTCTGCAGACTTTCGTACAACCGTAAGTTCTGGTCTCAAAGATTTGAATCCACCCACTGGTAGTTTAGGAGCACCTGTTAAAAATTGTAAGAATGCTCGTTTTTCAGTTTCTTTGAAACCAACTAGAATCTCAATTAAGGTATGGATTGATTCAGAATCTTTCGTGTAACCATGGTTCGCATTTATTGCTGAAGTTAACGTGTTTTCTGACCAGTCCTCTTCTGCATTTCCAAATAATTCAACTAATTCTCCTGGTGAGAAAATAACCAAAGAATTGATCGGAAATACTTTCGAAAAGCCATCCATAAATGCTTGAATCTGGTACACTATCCCGCTATATATCGTTGCGTCAAGAATTTTTTCGATGTAGCCCTCAATATTTGCAGAATTGATTCGAATTTCTGAACCACCTGGTAAAAGTTCATATTCAGGGTACCCAGGTAATTCATAGTAAAGCTCCAAATCTTGTAATGTAGCACCATCAACTGTTATGTTATCTCTTTCGTTTGGTGGCACAGCACTAAATCTCTCAGTGTACTTTAGTAAATGTTCAATAGAGCTTGCAAGCTTACTGTCAACTTGTCTTAAATTAGCAATTGTTGCTAAGTTCTTTATTTCCCCAACAGACTTCTCGTTTTGATTCACGTATTGAATTAATTTCAAAAATGTCGGATTGAAATTGAAATCAATTATTCTGGAATCCAATAATGCTCGTGCAATAAATTTACCCAACGAACTAAACAAATTCAATACTTTCTTACCGTTAGTAGAGTTCAATTGACGTTTGTCTAAAGGCGCAGGAAATAAACCAACATTACTGGGAGCATATTCTTCGTCATCTTCAATTATCGAGCCATTATCTCTCCATAGTCTTAGTTTTTTCTTAGCAAATTCTTTTGATACTGTTGCATAAAACTCCAAAGTTGGGCCCAATCCAGAGCCGACTTCATCAAAATATTCAATTTCTAAGATACCTGGAGTCGAACCATACAATCCCAAGACCTTGATTGCACTTTGAAGTATCATCTTTCGTGAAAGTCTAACTTTATGTCTAGTTGCCCTTCCAAGTTGTGGTCTTTGGTTGTAGTCACGGTTATTGCTTGCATTATTATTATCATCATCCAATTGATTCGTCCTAATTTGCCAATGGTGAATCAACCTAGAATAGCCAAATGAAGTGGATTGTAAGAAAAATATTCTAGTCTCCAATGGAAATATGAAAGGAAAATTCTTTGTAACATGTATACTCCAACCTGGTAAGGTACCACTAGCAACAACTAATGGCTCCTCTAATTGTCTGTTTAGCTTAACGGTTAATTTCCAATTCATGAAAATATTCTCATCAATACCAGCTGTATTTGGATAGTTTGTTTTTACAAACGCATTGATTTCGTATATAGCTTTCAAGAGGTACAATGTGTCAATAGTTGAGGCATCATACACATCGAGATCTTTGGCTTCACTATGGATATCGTAATTTAAAAGCTTTTCGTCAGAACTTACAGAAGTTGAACCTATACTGTATCGCACTTCGTGGATTGTGTTCCAAATGCTAGCAGGGTCAACAACATCTTCAGCTTTTCTTTGCAATGATCGATAAATCGCTCCATAAATTGTAATTCCAGTTGGAATAGATTCTCCGTTTATAGTAAAGACTATTTGATTCTCAGTTGTTTTAAGCTCCGAGTTAGGTATCCCATTATTCATATTGGTGTCAAAAGGTTGGTCGGAAATAGAACCATTGAGCATACCATTGAAATCCTCCACAAATTTGAACCTTTGCTTCAAAAAGCTTCCAATCGTCATGAAAGTAGCTATTGCATGGACAGAAAGGACAACATTCTGCATATTTGGTGGAATCCTCTCCTTAGTATCCCCATCAGCAATTAGTTTTAACTTCACTTGTTTAGCCATACTTGCTGTGCTGACATCTTGCGTACGATATACGGATCGGTTAGAGTTTTCCGACCCACCTGTGGTTATTATTTCAAATGATTCAGACCTAATTAAAGCTTCCTGAAGCTTAGACACCAAAAATGACGTCACATTGCGACCTTCGTCGTTGGCATAGAAAACACTTATGAAAGCCTCTTGACAAACACCACTTTTAAATTTGGCATCGTAAGGTTTGAAAAAGTTCGCTAAAACCTTAATCAAACCTGAGGACTGAAGTTCAAAACTTGATACTCTTGTATTGTTATGAGTGGTAGCGAGAAGTTCGTACAACTTCTGCCATATTTGCTGCCAATCATCAAAGCCATACGATTCAACCTTGTCATCTCTCAAGTTTTTCACAATTTCAACTAACAAACTCAAATGTTCCGATACGGCATTACTGTCCGTGCTATATTGTCTTGTTTTGTGGAACTCGCTAATTTCACCACCAATCCTTACCAAGTTTGAAAATATCGTTGCATTAGTTAGCTTAAATAAGTGGTCGTTGTTGAATTCAACGTCGACAAACTTGTTCGAAAGACTTGACAAGAAAGTGCTTGGGACTTCAGAAGTATCAGAAAGTTCGGGAGCAGGTACTTTGCTGATCAAAAGAGTGGTTATTTGTTCGATATCGTCAATAAGCCCTTCTCTTTCAAAATCCTGGATAGTTTCTGTTTGAATCTTCTTCATGATGGTATTTGTAATAAGAAACGAGGACCATAATAATACTTTTGCATTTACACCAACTGACTCATTCGGTTTATTTACCTTTTCATTTAATCTGTCTATCATATCGTCTATAGTACTGTTCATTTCAACATCATCATCAACTGATTCAAGACTCCCCAATTCTTCGGACAAAGTAATTTTTCCCAGGTTTGCTATAGGTAGTAATATATTCGAGATTTTTCGAATATCTTTAATTTTATCAGACTCGTCGTCGCTCATGAAGGAAATGATCCTGAATAAATTAATTAGCACTTTTTTTCTTATTTCGTAATCCATAGTAGCTTGGAAGCTATTAATGAGTAAGGACCAAATATCATTTGCAAATCCCCAAAAGTCAATTTCTTCACACAACTGCAACCTGCTATTGTCAATTTCCACCTTTTCTTGACAATACACATGACCTTTCTTTAAAAATGGGGATTCAGATGAGGCATAGGATATTGGTAACAAACTACCAATTAAATTTAGAAATTGTGCTAAGAGTTCGTTTGGAGCTGCCATTAGTGCTTCAATAGAAATATCTTCGGGTCTTTCAAGTTTTGTCTTTCCATACTTGCTTATTGAATTCACGATCACTTTGCCGATATCGAAATCTTGGAGAAGAATTTTTGAGATCTTCACACTGACACCAGTCAAGACAATCGTTGACTTGATCAAAGATAAGAGCGTACCGTAGTTCAATCCAACTTTTGTCAAATCTTCATTTTGACTCTTATTCACACTGATGTATATAATGTTAGTGAGTTCTTTTAACAAACTTGTATTTTCCAAGAATAATTCCTCCAAGAAACTAGGTTTGTATTTATAACTAGCAATGATTCGCGAAATTGCTAACCACCCACTTTCAACAATTTGAGAATCGTGATGGTTTTTGATAACTTCAGCAATATTATCAATCAGGCTTTTGACCATTTGAAAATTGGGGATGGATACATCTGTACATGAATTTGCCACTATAGTCAAGCATTTCCGTTGAGCATGAACAGTCAAGAAGTCAAGGTACTGCAAGCAAGCTTTTAACCCATTGTTTGCTATAATTTGATTGTGGGAAATTGGATCTCGACTTATCATTTCCAATGTCTGTAGAGCTTGTTCTGTTAAGTCAATATAACTAATTTCCAATAATTTATTGCATAAAGCTTCTATTGCATTATTGTGTAACGCGTCATGAATGAAGTCTTGGTTGACCTCCAAGAAATTGTACAAACAACGACACGCAACAAGATGCAACTCTAACTCGCCGGTCAATGCTGGATCTTCCATTATAAAAACTAGGGCCTTTGCCAATTTGTTCGCTGGTATGATTCTTTCAGCAGTGATACCATTCATCATTAACAAACGTTCTGATAGCTCATTAAGAGTTTCCAAAATAATATAAGTATCTTCACGTTGATTTAAGTTATTGATGAGGCCATATATCTCGGAGTTCTCTCTATTCATGTTACCACTTTCAAACACACCACCACCCATTAATCGTTGCACTGCATCCACAAACCCTTGGCCCCTACCATCTCTATTGGGATTTCCTGATAAAGCGCCAATAGCTCGCAAGAAAACACTTCGAGGGTCATCATTGTCCAACTCATCTTCGTCTTGTTCCTCTTGCTCTTCATTGTCATCATCATCATCATCATCGTCATCGTTGGTATCGGATTCTAAATCATCGCCATTCTCTGATTCACTCTTATTCCTTCTATTAGTTGTCCCATTTAATCTTCTTAAGAATTCGGAGGTATCCAAGTTGTTTATTGCACCTTCTTCTCCTAAATCTCTTGAATCAGTATCGTCAAAGTCAGGTTCATTAAAACGCATTTCATCAACAACTTGAGTAAGGCGATTTCTCATATTCATTCTCCTTTGTGCTACTTCAGATAATCTAGCGAGTGATTGTAATTCGTCATCTCTCTCGTAGTCATCATGCTCATGATCAGTACTAGTGCCTGACATATTATCATCCAACTGTGGATCTACCCAAGCATCTTCATTACTAGTTGATCTTCTTTTGTTAGAATCATGATCATCTACCATTGTTAGAGTAAATAATAATCAAAATACAATCAGTTCAAATAATATGTGGTGAAGGATATTCTAATTGCCTTTTACCTGATAAAGACCTTTACTTATTTTGCCTTTGATTTGAGACACGTGACACACGTTAAAAAATTGTAGATTATAGAAACGATAAGAAACAACAACAGATTAAACAACAAACCATAACCCTCTGAAAACATAACATTATTAGTAAAGGATTTATTTTGACTTTAGTTATTCTCGTAACACACTTTACTTTATTCTTTTTTTTTAGTTCCATGTTTGAATAATTACAATCTTGAGTAGTTGAGATCTTTACACAGTAACGTTACAATAAAATTAGAGCTAACAGGTTCCTGATCAATTGGATATGATTTATATGATTTCTTTAACTGTGGATTGTGATATATTATTTTTTTAGTGTTTATTTTTTGTTTTAGCACTTTTTGCAACTTTTTATAATTTAACAATATTTTGCAACAGTAATAGCCGGCTTTATCAAATCGTGTTTTCTCCATCAAGGTTCCACTAGAGCGGAGTATGAGCACATGGATACAAGGATGGTTAGTTGAATCATTATAATTGTATATACAACATACACCAATAAAAAATACAGCTAAGAAAAAAAAGATCCTCTGAATTGATAGAAGTGATCAAACAACATGGATATACATTTATATAGCTCTATGGTTACTTTAATGTACCCCTAAGAAAAAAATACAGGTGAATACTTGAAAGTATATCAAAAATACTCCAATAAAATTCCTCCCCCAAATATGTTCCACTCTCAGGTGGAACGGATTTTTTTTTTTTAGATCCTAAAAATAAATTGTACAGCTTAAACTTACCACCTAGTAACAAATACCTACATTATATCGGATGCCTGTATAGGTTAATAGAAGCACATCAAATGAATTCCATGTTGAATATGCTCCACGGATTGGTGGTTGGACAATTCATCTACTTCTCAAGATGATAAACTTACTAATGAAGTTTCAAGTCAAAAATTCGTTTACTAATACCAACACTGTATGAACTACACGTCAATTTCTATCTACTTTTGAAATCGCACCAACTACATGCGCAACCCCACCAACATAAATTAGTGGTGACTAACGAGTCAAATGTGTACAATCGGAAGATCTAGGAACCAATAGATTAAAAAGCCTAGGGGATTTCTTATCAATTTACGGAAAACCAAGACCGTATCCCTGGATGTGTTACTTCATCGGATTACTAAAAAGTTGCCAATACAAATTGAAATAAAAAATAATGGAGGTTTCCCCCACGATCACCCCAAATGTCTGGAGATGAAGGAGCAATGATACAGTTATGGGGGTCACCAAGACCAAATTGTCCAACAACAGAATGGAATGATCAACCTACAAGCCTGGTTCAATTTGTGAGGAAGCTCTTGCTCCTTCCCAAACGGCTTTTGTTGGGCATACAGGAAGGGGCCCTAACCTGAAATCGACAATAAATGTTCAACAAAAGTTGTGTAACAAATGGGAGAAAAATTGGGGGACATTTTTTTTTGTTGGAGCGAGAATTTTTTATTTGCCCCCACAACGCAGGTTTTACACGGTCTACATGAAAACTATGCATCAAAAATTATTCCGAAAGTGGGTTTTTCCACCAAAAAGTGAAGTTGCCCCTCCTTTCCTCTGGGGGAGCCGACGCACAAATCAATGGTGCGGTGTTCGCATACTAAAGTTTCATTGTTGCATGAAGCCATGTAACATTCATCGAGATCAGCGTGGGGGAGATTTCTAGTATAAAAAGGTTGAAAATGCCCTTGGGTAGATATTTCTAATTAGTTCACTATGTCTAAACCAGAAGTATTACATAATGACAATGTCGATTCCTATCCATTAGATAAGAACAGTGAAGCCAATTCGTTAGAGTTTTTAGGTGAAGAATCAGAGTTGAAATATGTCAACCTTCCTGATTCACTTCAAGGAATGACTCAGGAAGAGTTAGCAGCCTTCGACAAAAAGGTCACCAGAAAGATTGATTTGAGACTTATGCCAATGTTGATTTTTATTTATATTTTGAATTATTTGGATCGTAATAACATTGCTAGTGCCCGTTTAGGTGGGTTAGAAGAAGATTTAGGATTGGTTGGTTCACAATATGAAACTGCCATTTCCATCTTATTCGTTGGTTATATTTTGTTCCAAATTCCTTCTAATATGTTGTTAAATTGGATGGGTAGACCTTCATTATATATTGCAATTATCATGACACTTTGGGGTGCTATTTCTACCTGCACTGGTGCAGTACATAGTTATGGTGGTTTGATGGCCGTTAGGGTATTGTTAGGTATTGTTGAATCTGGTTTCTTTGCTGGTGCTTTGAATATTTTATCATGTTGGTACGATAAAAAGAGTTTGACCCTTCGTAATTCCATTCTTTATTCTGGTTCCTTAATGTCTTCAGCATGGTCTGGACTTATTGCCGCTGGTATTCTTGATAACATGGATGGTAAAGGTGGATTACGCTCGTGGAGATATCTTTTTATCATTGAAGGTGCGATTACTGTTGCCATCGTTCCAATTGCATACTGGGTCTTACCAGATACTCCAACTAATACCAAATTTTTAAGTCAACAAGAAAAAGATATGATTCAATGGAAATTAAAGCAAGATATTGGTGCAGATGATCAAGATTCCGCAGTTCACCAATCAACTAAATCGAGTTTTAAATTAGCAATTGTAGATGCTAAAGTCTGGTTAGTTACACTTGTATTGACCTTCTTAGTTGCTGCTTGTGGTGTTACTAATTTTTTCCCTTCAGTCGTTCAAACATTGAATTTCAGTCGTACCGTTACCTTATGTTTAACTGCTCCACCATACTGTCTTGCTGTTTTTGCCACTTTCTTTTGGTCGCGTCATGCCGACAAAACAGGTGAAAGGTTCTGGCATGTGGTGGCACCATTATTTGTTTCTTTGATATCATTTATTATATCATGTGCAACATTGAATACGGGTGCAAGATATTTTGCAATGATGATTATGATTCCATCGCTTTATTGTTCATTCACCTGTATCTTGACTTGGTGTTCTAATTGTACTCCAAGACCTCCTGGTAAAAGAGCTGTTGCCATTGCTTTGATGAATTGTATTTCCAATTCGACTTCGATCTGGAATGCCTATTTGTATCCAAAAAGTTCTGCACCAAGATACCAGACTGCATTTATTTGTAACTGTGGGTTTATCGTATTGGCAATTTTTAGTGCGGTTGCGTTAAGATGGAGATTACAAAAATTGAACAAAAGAATTGAAAATGGTACCATGGATTGGGCTAAGGAATTGGGTGCTGGTAACGATGGTTCCAACATCAAAAAAGATTTCAGATACTTGTTATGATCTTGTGATGTGTATTGTGTATAATAGTAATATAATAAAGTGATTTAATCAATGGATACTTGTATTATTGTTTTAAGGTTTATAGTTAATGACGTCACCCACATAAAATCTAAAACAGTTGACCGAGACGATCCACGAGTTTTGTGGATTGAATCAATAGCCAAAGTTGATGGAGAAACGAGATGAACTGTGGTTTGCTGTTTAGCAAAAGTAATGGTTGAAGTATCGGAGTAGATGTGGGGAACGGATTTCCTCTGCGGCGCTGGATAGTGTCTAGGCAGGTGTGTGACGGGAGTGTCGGACCAGAAATAGAAAAAAACCGTTGGTAATCTCGAAATATAATTTATCTGCAGTCTTGTAAATTTCTTTTTTTCTACCCTCTCCTCCACCATCAACAAATTGAGCTTGACACTAAATAATTGAGTTGTAAGGATTGATAAAGCAAAATCTGGGGACTCATATCCTACTTCCATACACTTTCAACTTCATATATTATATCTACCTTGCACCGGAGATAATATCTGATCGTTTCCGACTTTTAATCGATCATAAATCCTTTAACTCATTGATTGCTTACCGATTGTTATCTTAATTTGGAATTGTTCCTAACTATTCAGGGGTTGATATCGTGACAGAATCGAGAGATCACCATGTCTGAACAACGCGAGTATATTAAATTACTTTGTAGGCGAATATTATCTTTTTTACCAAATAGAACAGGTCACTCCATTCCTCAGATTGAGTTGAATCCACAATTTGTGGACACTAAGAGGATTCTATTGGAGACGAGTGATAAATACCCTCATCTTATAAGTGTACTAATGGAATGTTGTACTCAACAATTGAAAGCTATAAATGAAGAATCAAATAATATAAATATTAGATTACGTGATGAAAGATCTTTAACAACGACATTAATGATCTGTAAAATATTGGCAGAAGTGTTGAAAGAAGATTGGCACAGGCAGAAAGCGCAGTTCAATAATAATGTTGCTGATTTTGAAATTGTACTGAATTATTCATGTTTTTACTATTATGATTTACCAAGTCCAGTATCTCCTTCGATTGTTCATGACTTGATTGATACTTTTATAGAATTATTATCTTCCAATTCGGTTAAACAGGTTTTGGAGTTAGTCAAGATGGATTATACAGCTCCAAGTTCGTCTACTCATAAAAAAAATCAAACAGCTCAGCCCTCCCAGAAGAGACCAGTCACCCAGCCAACGCAATCTTCAAATGCCACTTTAGTAAACCAGGCAATTAATCATGGCGTTCTGCATCTTGCAAAGAAAGTTAGTAAGAAAGATTTCAATCACACATCTGAAATTGATTATCTGATTATGCCTACCGGATTTTCTGGTACATCAACTCCAAATTATGGTGAAAAAATTGGTACTGCTGCTGGAATAGGTGGATTTCCGACAAGTATTAGTTTGACATCTCCAAAAAGTTCAAATAAGAGTCCTTATTCGGGAGTATCTCCTAAATTAAATAAACAAGGTCACGCAAATCATCAATATAGTCAATTGACGTCAACACAACTGGCGTCAATTTACAGCTCAAATACTAGTAGCAGTCGACAAAACCAATCTGCTAGCCCAAGCTCATTATCTGAGAACCCAAACGTATTTGCCGGAGACGATACGAAAACGGAAACTAATATTACTGAACTAGACAATTGTGTTGAATTGATTCTAAGATATATCGCAACTGCAAATCCAAATGAGTTTTACGAGTTTCTTCATCAAAAACTTTTTGTATATACCGATAAAAATGAATCAATTCCTCAACATAAATTACAAGCATACTGTCCATTGATCAAATTTATGTTTTTCAGTACCGAAAATTCTACAAGGTCGGCGATGGACAACCTACGTGCCATATCATATATCAAGAATGTGAATTGGAAACTTACGTTTATTACTTTTGTCACACTTAATATCCGTAATCAAGCATTTGCAAGACCTAACGATTATGCAATTATAGTGTCAGTTGAAAACGAAGAACTCGAAACCTTATGCAAAGGGTTGTTTGATTATGCCTTTCAAATACTAGAGGATAGAGACCAAGATTCAACTAATGCTTCATGTTCGACGTTTGTACAAACCTGGTTATGTCTACTATGCACAAGTGATTTCATAGAGCTAGAAAATGGTAAGCCAAACAAATTACGGATGACCTTCAACAAGCGTATAAAATTTTTGATGTCAGTTATTCATGATACTGAAAACCTTGTTAATTTAGAAAGCTTCTCATGTTTAATCAATATATTTCACGTGGGTGCACGGTTGAAATCTATTATGCCAAGCCACCCGGTACATAGATTCACAGTGCGGTATATTGACCAGGTTTATCACAACCTTCTCAATTTTCCTAAGGATAATAGGCATTATGATGAAACTGAGCATGAAATATTGATAATCTCGTTTTATCTTGCAGCATTGATGTTGAAACCAGAGAGATACATAAAAATTTTAATTCAGAAATTTATCGAATTCAAAGATAACATTAAAGAAATAAAGTTGTTGGTAAAAATTATCAAAGGTCTATCAGAATCAGAGAAGACTGCAACAATATTCAGTCAAGTAATGAAAACGTTATCTGTTCCATTGAAGTCCATGATTTTTGGTTCTGAGAAAATTCTCAAGAAATATGATTCGCTTAATCAGGAGCCATCAATATCTTCTTCTAATGCATCAATTCATTCTGATATTCTTTCAATAGGGTCAGATCAGCGAACACCAACCAACTTCGCTATGCAACCAAAAAGTTATAATGATACTCCAAAGAAATTAGTGCAGACAAGTTTAGATAGTTACATGAATGATCAAGACACCGACAATACGTCATCGCATGGGTCTATTAATTCTGCTGTTAGCCCAAGGTTTAAAATGGTTGTTGATACAGAAGAGATGCTTTCTGATTTGTTCAATCTTTTCAATGCAGCTCCTGAACTTTACTTCAA
>JAXQKE010000340.1:0-23671 GCA_037042355.1 Candida sp. Y128-05E | reverse complement strand
ATTTTCACCATGAACTCTCAGCCATCATTAAACTCGGTTAGATCTAATGATAAAGTCTATGGCTGGGGTCCAAAAAACGGCTATGTTTATCAAAAGCAATATTTGGAGTTTTTCATTCATCGAGATGCCCAAATCAAATTACTTGAATTGATCGATAAATATAACTCAAGAAACAATGGTACTAGTTCGGCATTTATTTCATATTATGCAGTAGATAAGTCAGGTAACTTGGCTACCAATTGCCAGGATGATGATATAAATGCCGTCACTTGGGGTGTTTTCCCTGGTGAGGAGATTTTACAACCAACCATTGTGGAGAAGACCTCATTCTTAGCCTGGAAAGATGAAGTCTATCAACTATTTGATGAATGGGTTAAGATTTCTCAATCCAGCATCATTGAAATTAATAAAGATGATCAAGGCAAGTTTCATGATTTCATTACTGATTTTAGTCAAAATTACATTTTGTGTAATTTGGTCAATAATGATTTCCTTGATAAAAATGAAACCATCTTTGATATTATATCTGAATTGAATATTCCAAATTTGGTTTAGTTTACATTTTCAGATTTTATTAATTTCCATTTCAATTTAATTCTATACAGCAAGGGATTCGAGTACTCAACATACTCAATGAAGATTAATATTTCAACATTTAATCTTTCAATCTTCCTAATCCAAATGCGGTTTTTATATAATGATAATTCATTTGCATTTTTTAAGATAGTCAACAATTGTTACTATCTAGGGGTTAATTTCATTTCAACAATTTCACTTTAATATGGTTCGTTTTTTTTTATCAATCACCTGTGTATAGCATTGCATCCTCAACGGCATGGTTTATAAAAGTTTTATATAGAATATTGTTGGTCAATTATAACTACAATGATTAAAATACAAAATTCAATATAACAATTCAAAACAATTTAAAACAATAATTATCATTATATTAAAAATTACAAAAAAGTGATTTTAAATTATATTTGTATTAATATTTAGAAGCTATACAAATAGGGAAGAAGAAAAAATGGTATTCTGAAAAAAAAAAAGTTAACATAGTTGAACTTTACCGAAATCAACATGCTAATTATAATAATAGCAATTGACCGAAGATTGAAATAAGTTTGCTGAAAAAAAGCAATTGGGTATTAGCGAAGAAAGAATTGCATAAAATGCGAAATAGGACGATGAAGAATGGTCTATTAATTGGAATAAGTTTGACGAAAGTTTCGAAATTGGAAAATATGGTATTAAAGATTTAGCTGGTTTGGTTTGATGCAAAGTTGGCTTATGATGATAATTCTGGTGACTTATTATTGTCATTACCATTGTTGTTACCATTCTCATTACCATCACCATTACCATTTTGGTTACCGTTGTTACTAGAATCATTATTGGAACCATTATTGTTACCATTTCCAGTACCGTCACCTTCACCGTTGTTGTAACCGTTGTTGCTACCGGTATTATTGTTACCATTGTTGGAACCGTTATCAGAACCGTCGCCACCACCATTGACACTACCATTGGAATTACCTGTATTGTCATTACCATTAGTGTTACCGTTGTTGGAACCGTCACCATTACCGTTGGTAATACCATTTCCGGAACCAGTGTTGTTATTACCAGAACCGTTACCGTTTCCCGTACCGTCACCATTACCATTAATGTCACCGTTACCAGATCCAGTATTGTCATTACCATTACCGGAACCGTTACCAGAACCGTTACCGCCACCGTTGTCATTACCGTTGGCATCACCGGTGTTTCCATTACCGTTGGCATTACCGTTGTTGTTTCCGTCACCAGAACCGTTTCCAGAACCATTGTCGTCACCGGTATTGTCATTACCATTACCGTTACCGTTTCCTGATCCGTCACCGTTACCGTTGTCAGAACCATTACCGTTACCGTCATTACCGTTACCGTTACTGTTTCCGTTTCCGTCACCGTCGCCATTACCGTTGTTGTTACCGTTACCAGAACCAGTGTTACCGTTACCGTTTCCATTCCCGTTACCGTTACCATTACCGTTTCCGTTACCATTACCATTACCATTACCATTACCGTTGCCACCGCCATCAGTTGGTTGAGCAGTACAGATAGAACCTGCACCGGTTGGAGTTATAGTGTGGCAGATGGTAGTAGTTTTGGTGTAACAGTATCCATAGATAGTAGTTGGGAAAACACTAGTAGTACAAGACTTACTAAGTGTAACACAATCAGTTGGAGTTGGGGCAGATGACGATGGAACTGGAGCTGATGAAGATGGAACTGAGACAGATGATGATGGTACTGGAGCAGACGAAGATTCACCTGGACCACTTGAAGATGGTACTGGGGCAGATGATGATTCATCTGGAACAGAACTTGATGGTACTGGTGCAGAACTTGATGGTACTGGTGCAGATGATGATTCACCTGGGCCACTTGATGATGGTACTGGAGCAGATGAGGATTCGACTGGAACAGAAGATGATGGAACTGGAGCACTCGAAGAATCGACTGGAACAGACGATGATTCACCTGGAGCAGACGAAGATGGAACTGTGGCAGAAGATGATTCACCTGGAGCAGAACTTGATGGTACTGGTGCAGATGATGATTCACCTGGGCCACTTGATGATGGTACTGGAGCAGATGAGGATTCGACTGGAACAGAAGATGATGGAACTGGAGCACTCGAAGAATCGACTGGAACAGACGATGATTCACCTGGAGCAGACGAAGATGGAACTGGGGCAGAAGATGATTCACCTGGAACAGAACTTGATGGAACTGGGGCACTTGAAGAATCGACTGGAACAGACGATGATGGTCCTGGAGCAGATGATGATTCATCTGGAGCAGACGATGATTCACCTGGAGCAGACGATGATGGAACTGTAACGGATGAAGATTCATCTGGAACAGAACTTGATGGTACTGGTGCAGATGATGATTCACCTGGGCCACTTGATGATGGTACTGGAGCAGATGAGGATTCGACTGGAACAGAAGATGATGGAACTGGAGCACTCGAAGAATCGACTGGAACAGACGATGATTCACCTGGAGCAGACGAAGATGGAACTGTGGCAGAAGATGATTCACCTGGAACAGAACTTGATGGAACTGGTGCAGATGATGATTCACCTGGAGCAGAACTTGATGGAACTGGTGCAGATGATGATTCACCTGGACCACTTGAAGATGGGACTGGAGCAGACGAAGATTCACCTGGAGCAGACGATGATTCACCTGGAGCAGACGATGATGGAACTGTAACGGATGAAGATTCATCTGGAACAGAACTTGATGGAACTGGAGCAGAAGATGATTCACCTGGTACACTTGAAGATGGGACTGGAACGGATGATGATTCACCTGGTACACTTGAAGATGGTACTGGGGCAGATGATGATTCTCCTGGACCACTTGAAGATGGGACTGGAGCAGACGAAGATTCACCTGGTACAGAACTTGATGGTACTGGGGCAGACGAAGATTCACCTGGACCACTTGAAGATGGGACTGGAGCAGACGAAGATTCACCTGGAGCAGACGATGATTCACCTGGAGCAGACGATGATGGAACTGTAACGGATGAAGATTCATCTGGAACAGAACTTGATGGAACTGGAGCAGAAGATGATTCACCTGGAGCAGAACTTGATGGTACTGGAACGGATGATGATTCACCTGGTACACTTGAAGATGGTACTGGGGCAGATGATGACTCACCTGGTACAGAACTTGATGGTACTGGGGCAGATGATGATTCACCTGGTACACTTGAAGATGGTACTGGAACGGATGATGATTCACCTGGTACACTTGAAGATGGTACTGGGGCAGATGATGAACTTGATGGTACTGGGGCAGATGATGATTCACCTGGTACAGAACTTGATGGTACTGGGGCAGGTGAAGATTCACCTGGAGCAGACGATGATGGAACTGGAACGGATGATGATTCACCTGGTACACTTGAAGATGGTACTGGGGCAGATGATGACTCACCTGGTACACTTGAAGATGGTACTGGGGCAGATGATGATTCACCTGGTACACTTGAAGATGGTACTGGAACGGATGAAGATTCATCTGGAACAGAACTTGATGGTACTGGGGCGGATGATGATTCACCTGGTACAGAACTTGATGGTACTGGGGCAGATGATGATTCACCTGGTACAGAACTTGATGGTACTGGGGCAGACGAAGATTCACCTGGTACACTTGAAGATGGAACTGGAACGGATGAAGATGGTACTGGAGCAGATGATGATTCACCTGGAACAGAACTTGATGGTACGGGGGCAGACGAAGATTCACCTGGTACACTTGAAGATGGTACTGGGGCAGATGATGATTCACCTGGTACACTTGATGTTACCGAAGATGAAAATATAGGCGATGATGGACCATCTGAGCTCTCTGGTACAGATGAACATTGACCAGTTGGGAACGTAGAACAAATTGTAGTAGTTTTCGTATAACAATGACCATAAATTGTGGTTTTGTATTTACTTGTAGTACATGATGAAGTTGTAATACATGGACCAGTTGGTTCAGGAGCTGTCGAAGAAGGGCAAATAGTAGTAGTCTTGGTGTGACATCTTCCGTGGATAGTAGTTTTGTATTTACTAGTAATACAAACTTGACCAGTTGGAGTTGCACTAGCAGTAGGGCAAATAGTAGTAGTTTTAGTGTGACATCTGCCTCTAATAGTAGTCTTATACACTTTGGTAGTACAATAGTCAGTTGGTGTTGGATCGGCAGTTTTGCAACTAGTAGTCGTATGTGTTTTGCAAAATGGCCAGTGTCCTTGAACCAGTTTCCCGGTAATACAAGAGGGATCTGGTCTATGATGATGACCAAAGGTTGCGCTAACACTTGCAACGAGAGCTGCAGTAATAACGGCTGATGATAATTTCATGCTTTGATCTAACCTGAAAACTTAAGTAAATTACACTGGAATAGTTTCCATATTTATATGATTGTTTGAAAAGATTCATATCTATTTTTACAGTTGAATTCATCCCTTTTTGCATCCATTTATTTTTGATTTATTTTATTCGCTTCTCGATATTATTTGTTATTAAACTCCCGGTAAAACATGCTGTAGAACATGCTAAATGAAACCTAAAGTTTCCATTAAGGAGCATCAACAAATATTGCTGCACCCATGTAGCACGCCTTCCAATTAACTATCCAAATAGGTACCATGTTGACAAAATTGCCTTTGATTCTATTCAGAGATTTGTTACCTTCACCTTGGTGTGTCAATCAAAAATGCGTCCTCCAGTTCTTGGTGGACGCGTAAGAAGCCACATATTAACCTGTTTCCCTTACAGGTGGTTTTTCTAAGCTCTCTCCCTGTTTTTCACGATTGATTCATCTGAATATACACTTAGCACCACCATTATTTACAGACTTTTGGTTGCCACAACGGGAAAATACGATTTCCATATCCACAAAAATCTCGCTTGTTTTCATGCAGTAGAAAGGAACAATACAGAATTTTAAGCCCAGGTACAGAAGAAGGTTAATTTTAATAGAAGTCTTGAGTACAAGACGTAAAGATGTTACGAACATTTTGAATATTAGGAACGTACATTATGTAGAATGCTTCCGTTTCTGTAATTTTAGACTCTTTGCAATTAGAAATTCTGGTCAATTAGTGTGTTACTTGTTTGATTATGCATAGACTAATGACTTTTCCTAGAGGGGAGAATCTAGAGACAATTTGAGTAAAGTTTCATGTAGGAAGTATAATCTATGATTGTAATATCCCTTGTGGGCTCTTTCAATCTCTTTTCACTCTGTATGTCATTTGAATGGCTTCTTACTTCCCATTGGTATTATTGTAAAGTTTATGCATGTCCAAATTGTGTAGCCTCGCTGTTTATTTGTCCAGTATCATTTGGCAAGGCGAGCCTATACCAATCTTAACTCTATAGCTCCTCCTTCTTGGCTGGATAGATATTTTTCATTTCATCGACTAATCTTTAAGTAGCTCTACATGAACCTAGCACACTATAATGGTTAATACTTCCATAAAGAACGTGAACGATTTCAAATCAGGAGGACAGCTGCATTGCGGGCCAAGTTCGTAAAAAAATATTTCACGATTTTCGCCTACATCGGTAAGCCCTGTAAACGAAAAAATATTATACACAAAATATTATACAGGCATACTATCTTTGACAATATAAAAATTGAATCTATACCATCATGGAAATCCTTTAACCCTTGGTTTTGGCTAACTGTAATGATTAATTAAGCTTCTATTACAGATATTATTTTCTATCATGTAGTGTGGGATGATTAATTTCTATTTTTGTTTAAGGTTGTAATCTCGTCTATTAATTTATTTTAGTTCGTATTCTTCCTATACAAACAGCCATAAATCTGAACGCCTGATGCATTTGGGGTTTGGTAACTGATATGCCTGTGTGATCATGTCATCATTTCGTAATTTTTACATTGCCAATATTCTTTTTATCTCGCGAAGTAGCCTTTTTCCTCAATGAACCCTTCGTTATGAATAAAAGGTTCATCATCACTGAATCGTATGAATGTTCTAATTACGAAATATTAAATCACTGTCCCCTTCCGAAAACGACGAAACTAACACTAATTGGGACTACATTAAGCTTTTCAGATCCTTGCCACATTTGGTCCTAATTAGGAATTTGCTAGACAAACATTTTTAAATTGGTTCTCATATCATAATTTAATAGGCGGGTTAAAATCTGTGAGAGCTAAATAAGACACAGCCTTTACCACAACCAAAGTAGCGATTTTAACAGTGTAATATTCTTGAGTACTGATGGTTTTGGGTGAATCTTTTTTGCCAACAAAGTATTGAAAAATTGCGCAATTACGTAAATTTGCAAATATTCTGCACATTCAGATACACGTTCAGAGTGTAATACAAGGAAGGGGTGAGCTCAAAATATTTCATATTAAATTAAGATATCTCGCTATATACTTATCATCAGCATCATTTTTCTTGTTAGCCTTACATTTAAGGGTGTATTCAAAATTAGGTGGCTTTACCATATGTTCCTAACTTATTGGCGTGAATTCAAACCCCGTAAAATATGCAACCTTATTGATACAATTTCAAACATTCAAGAGTTAAGCTTGACTTCCATCCATTGGAAAAGTATTGCTATATCGTACAATTCTATTTTTAGAGAGTTAAACGCTAGACATGTATCTCATTGGTCGACAATTAATTAAATGCAACTAATATCGAGACTGTTTTTGCTAAATTCCTAGATGTAACAGATTAAAGGGCAAGGTAAAAAACAAAATTATAAAATTTAGATATCCGGGAGGGTATGATATTCTCCTTGGACTGCCTCACCAAATCTTACTCTAAGTTCATTGCGCTACGTAAACGATGTGTTTGTAAAATGAAAGAATAAGAATTTTTGGCTTATATCCATTCATTCAATAACCTCAATTAAAGTTTAGCAACTATTCGAAGTAATTTTATTGAAGATAAGATATTGCTTGTTGTCCCCTCTCATTTGGCGATTTTGCTAAATTTACCATTCTACATGAATATTATTGACCAAACATATGGTTGGTTCAAATCCTATCTCGGTAAAGATTTTTTGTATAAAACATGTTTGTTTTGATTGTTTGCGCTTTTGAAAAGAGATGTTGGTTTATAAGGATTATCCATCTTTCAATTAAGCGACAATCTATATTTGGTTATTTCTTGGTAGGTTCAGGGCAAAAGGTACAGATGTATGTTCGCTTAAATCTTTAATTCTTCTCAATTAGATGATGGAGAACTTCTTTGGGAAATAGACTCTTCACTAGTGTTGCTTTTTGTTGGATTTAAGTTTTAATTTTTCGGTTAACTTCTTCCGATCGGATAGTAAAAGAGATGCCCTCAAAGTATTAATCAAGGAATGTGAAGTTGGAATCGAATGGTTTAGGCAGAGAGATTTCATTTGTAGAAATAATAGACGGTCTATGTAAAGTATTGGAATCCACTGTGAAATTTTATATTTTGTATCTGTTATCAATTATATAGAGCTATTTGAAATTGTTAAATTAAATTTCGATGAACAGGAATCAATCACGAAAATCAGTAAATTGAAATATGATGGCTATATACATATTTAATTAAAATCAATGATTATAAAAACCAATAGAATATAATTGCGCTTTTTATCAACTATTGTCAAGTTGATGATGCGGTGAAGCTTTATTCAGTGGAAACCTGATTGAATTTATGTTTGCAAGATCTAAAACGTAATCTAAAACTAGTCTCATGGCCATTGATTCGATTGAAGCAACATAAATTGATCGAGTTGACATGGTAAGCAATTATTGCAATAACTTACATCAATTGAGTCTGTATGGTATGGAATGGATTACAAAGTGACAGTTTGAATTCAATTTGATTGATTTTGATTGTGAATGTTAGATTAATCCATGTAGGGAAATATATGATCAATTAACCTTCTATCGTGATCGAGTTCCCACTCTAAGAATGATTTTCGAGAGACAATTTTGGAGGTAAAATTAGCCTCTAATCAATTGATGAACTAACTCCAATTAACCATAGAGTTCCACCCGAAACCCAAGTATTGTTGTTGGACCAAATGATGTCGTTGAAATTGATGGTGACTGAGCCATCGATTGAATGATATGACCCGCTTTCCGTCTAATTATTATATAACCAATATCAAATAATTTCAGCAAATATGAAAATGACCATAAATTAGATAATGCCTTGCGATAAATAATCGACAAAGTAGATAAATGCAGCTAGAAAAGTCGGTAATCATGATACATGTTAAGACTCCAATTACCGGATCCAATTTCTCGTGTAAATTGAAATCACATATTAGCCCACTAGAAAGATAAGCCACTCAAGTGATCTGGTGAGCTTGTGCAAGTAAGTGTGCTTGTGTTTGATGTTGAACTTGTTGATGTGGTTGTAGCATGTTTGTTCTGGTGCTAGATTGACTGACGGATGATAATAAGGATATGAATACACTTGTAAATTCACGCTTTGTAAGCACTTTGTGACAACTTATGATAACGCACTTCGTGAGTATTTCGTGATCACTTCAATCACTTCCTGATAGCTCACTTGTAGACTCGCGAAGCTCATATTATCGATTAAATACTCACTACGCTTTTATTCGTAATCACTTCGTGACTACTCACTAATCCAGCTCACTTCGTGAGCACTTCAATCACTTCGTGATTGCTCACGTTGACTCGCTACGCTCGTCAGTCCAAATCGCCCACCCTCCACACCTCCAAATTCAAAATCTTAAACTTCCCCAACTTCACCCCCTCACCCCTTGCATTCAACACTTCATTCCCAAACGTATCACACCTATAACTCACCCCCGAATTCAAACTTCTATCAATGTACAACCCATTTTGCCCATTAGAAGACCCCACAGCAATGAAGTTGCTATTCGAATAGATAATATTATCATTAACCCCGGTATACTTGAACGCCTTGAATCTTATCTGGTGATTATTCAAATCAACCTTTTCATTATCATTATCATTTCCCAAGGCCCGCTGGGCCGTCTCGGACTCCACCTTGTCTCCCTCGACCTTCGCGGCCTGCGGCCGCTCGGTCTCGGCCGTTCTATGATGTCTCCCGACAAACCTCTCACACTTCCACAAAAACGTTTCCCCATTCCCGTAATACCTCTTATTATCCATACACTTCAAATTCTCATTTAGGAACGCCCCAAACCGATCATTATCTTCATCCCGTATTATTAAAACATATCCATTTAACCTCTTGGGTTCGATTCTCGTACTACCCAACATTCTATTAATAGTGTCATCAGCAAAACCAATCTCCGATTGGTTATGCTTATGATCTTTCTTTAGTTGATAACTATAGTTAGAATGCCTATATAAAGTATTTAAGGAAGCACCATCCTTCTCATTCGAATAAATCAATTCCCAATCATCATATAATTGTAATCTAGGCGGGAGCAAATCTCTTATATTAATAGCCAACTCATCATCAAGTAGTTTATGTTTAGTACGAGATGTATAACCAACTAAATTAACTGGAGGTAGCGGAGGCAAAGTATCAGTACTAGCGTTACTACTCTGCGTTGGACTAGCAACTTTCCTATGGAATAATCGATCAAAGAAGGAGGATTTGCGTTCAACAATAAGTCTTGGTGGAGGTGTAGTTTCATCATCATCATCTATAACATGGTCATCCATTGAGGACTTGGGTTCTATACTTGACATGGTGTGACTAGTAGTGAAAATAAACCCATCAGTTGATTGCTAGTTAAATTAATCCTCACTAATTTTCCGGGGTAGACCGAAAAGAAAAAAGAGCAAAGGCAAAAGAAAAAGAGGCAAATGAAGAGAGAAAGAGAGAGATAATGGAGTATAAATGTAATATAATCAATTCCAATTCCAAATACTTTCTATAACATCTATACGACTATAACATCTATAACATCTATTCCACTATGACAAACAAACAAACAAAAAGAACCTACTACATAAATACACAGTAAATTGCTTACTTTCCAATTTCGCAACCATACCATTGGACTTAATAAAGATACACTAACAATTGAAAATATCACACAACTAATACATCTTTTATTGTCTATAACCAATATTTACATAATCTTGATATTTCTAATTGCTTCGCAATACTATTTGCAATACTATAACCGCTTCGCCATTATCTTTCACTCCTTACATGTGCCACCAAAAACTCCACTCCCACAACCACAGGATCAATAAAATTAATCTTCATCTCTTGCTTCAACTTCCCATCCAATCCACTCATCCCTGCACACCCTAATATCACATTATTTACGTCTGCAGGAACCAACAGTTTCATTTTCTCCAACAATATATCAAAACTAGATTGTAAGTTTAATACTGTAATATTTAAACTAGCAGTAGGTTTAAAATTACTTGGGAAGGTACTTCCAAATATATCTTGTATACCTTGGTCCAATACTTCTTCCCAGTCACTAGTACTAGTGACTATCATAGAATTACCTCTACTAACTAATGTTTTTAATAAACATGCTTGCATGATCCCTAACACTGGTTTACCAGTGTATTCTTGTAAACTATCAACCAATGGATGATTAGAGAAACAACACACTAAATATCCATCATACTCCTTTAATTCTTTTTGTTTGATATCTCTTAAACATGCTTCTTCCGATTGTGCTGAATTGGCAGCAACTATTTCCTTAGGTGAGTCCTCGGGACCAGTGTAGAATTCTAATTCGACATTTGCTGGTGGTGTCAAGATACTGCGTAAGTTGTCTGTCACTGAAACTGATGAGTTGGGGTTGATGATTAATAGTCTCATGGAGGAAGAATGATATATAGTTTACTAGAGTAATTGATTTTTCATTTTTATCGGTGCTAGTTTGTTATCGCACCATGCATTTGTTGATTGGATCGATTGATGCGATCGAGACATGCGATAACAAATAAGAATTTGATAGGTTTATAAGGAAGATTGAGAAGAGATTGTAAGTAGTTGTTAGATATTGTAGACATTGTAGGTTGACTTTGACTATATTCTGCGTTTCAATCGTTTCTGATGCATGTTTGACATATTTATAAGCATCATTTTTGAAATCTTTAATTATATGAATAATCTATATGATACTAATGCTAATAGTAATGATAAATATTAAATAACATAATCATATAATGAATTCCTTCTATTTTGATTTTGATTAAATTTTTATATTATTTTCAATGGTTGCAAGTTTTCATTCGCGTTATATAGATTTAATCACTTGTAGGTAATGTTTTTCATTGGAGTCATTGACTCTAGGAAACACCAACAGTTGTGGTCAAGGGCCATCATGTCCCTAGCATCAATCTCAGATAATATAAAATTCACTCTAGCTGCAGATGAATTGACACTTTCGTCAATAAATTCCACTAATACTTGCCATGCTACTGTCACTTTCCAGAAGGATTTCTTTTACGAATACGAATTAACGGAATCAGTTTCTTTTTTAATTAATTCAAAACATTTACTGATTTTATTTAAGTCTTTAGAGCTGGATATTTTGTATATTGCATTCAAGATTAAAGATGATAACTTTAAATTGTTTATTGAAATAAAAACTGGCAAGGATTTGATTAAGAAATTCCAAACTAGTTATCAATTAGTGGTGAAGAATTTACTGGATATTCCCCAGGTTTATAAAGACGATTCTACTACTAATTTCTTTACAATAGATCAAACAATTCCCAAATCTTTTCTAGATATGGTTCCTTCTTCGACAGAGGATTTCAAAATTGAAATTAAAGCTAGTAAGATTTCCTTTTGTGGTTACACCAAGCAAATTCTTCATGATAAACATTATCTAAAACAGCCAATGGCTGTTACTATCAGTTTACAGGTTGAGGATTTATATAGCAATAATATCACTTCCAACCATTCAATCAACTTTAGATTGAAGGAGTTTAGAAACTTTATCCATTTGCTGTCGGGTTTTGACCAGGAGCAGCTGGTAAGTGTATATTTCCAACAACCTGGTCAACCCATACTTTTTGAATTCAAATTGGATAATGTAACGATTCAATTTATTCAAATCACTAGTAATGATGATGTGTCTCCCGATCTGGCAAACCATCTACACTTGAAACCAGATCAAATTATCAAATCGGTGAATGGGCGGGCCCCTCTGGTCCCTCTGGTTCGAGAGCCGTCGCCTGACGAATATGTCACTTACAATGAAACTACTCCCAAAAGAAGGAAAATTTTTGAAGAACCAACGAATGATAATCAAACAGTGGACCAATCGGAGAAATTGATCATTTTTGAGGATCAAGATACAGAATATTCCAGTTCGTCCCAGGAAATTGACGAAAATTTGTTAGGACCAACCCAGGCTAATGTTAAACCTAAATCAATCTTGGATTAATCGCCAAGCGATTATTAGAGGTATTGCGAAGCAATGCCTATGAAACGTGTGCGTTCACGAAGTGATTGCGAACAAGTGATGGAAGTGCTCAAGAAGAGAGTTATCACGAAGTTAAATTTGACGAAAATACTAGTAATGCCCAATTGCTAAGTATATTGGTTAAACTATTACGAATTTGGGTAACTAGATCAGAATACTACTAAAAACGGCTATATAATGCCACATATGCTTTGGTTGCAAGTATTTTCCCTTGCTATTATAGATTATGCATTGGGATATATCCTCTGGTTGTATGAGCACGCTGTACTTAATCTCTCAACAGTGCCCTTTAATATTGTCGAAATGTTTATAGATCGGCATAGCTCCCACTCGCTAATTAATATCATATGTGTTTCCAAATTTGTCCATAATAGATTCATCATAATTAAGTTGCGGACTCCAAGGTTTGTCTTCAGGATCGTATCTCTTCGGCGGTAGCACAAACGGTAATCGGACTGGCACATTGGATGGTGTATCACAGGTGTCACGAGCGTAACTTGGGACTAATTTTTCATCTTGATTGGGAATAATCATCACTCCCAATTCATAACTTGCAATTTCATAATTATTCGGGTTCCCCGTAGTGAATTTAGAACCTTTGGGGCAACCCCAAGCTTGTTTTGATAAATTATGACTTCCCATTAATATCCATTTCAAAGTTTTCCACTCGTCATCATTATCACATAGAAATAACTTTACATGGGGTGTAACCGTTTCACGACCGCTAATAATTTGTTGATTGGGAGAACTATTCCATTTATGTAAATAGGGTTTAATATTCTGATCGTATTGGTTTGTATGATTATGAGTTTTTGTATAATTAAAATGAACGGCTTGGCCACTGGAAAACCCGACATTGGAGGCGGCAATTTCTCTGACTGTAGGAAATATAAGATGTGGTTGGTAATTGCGAGATTTCTGATGTTCTTCAGTTGATTTAGACCCGGGTGGTAATATCAGCCATGGTTGGGACGCTGATAATACCAAGGGACATAACAAGTGTGTGAAGATGGAACTTGTCTTGCGATAATCAATATTGAATGGGTAAGTGATGGATGTGATTTGAGCAAGAAAGTTGGTTGTCTTCTGAGGGTTATTGTTTAATAATTTATTTCTGGATAATATCTGATACAATTTTCCATAGCCATAAGTTTCACCATCGGGAGTTATATTGGAAATATCAAATTTCCCGGGAGTAGAAGCTAGTAATTCCACATCTATTCGCAGGAAATCGAATTGGTTCAACATTGTGATCAATTTATCAATCCTAGGTTTCTTATAACTTTTCAAATAATTTATAAAATCCTGTTGAAATCGTTTACCTTTGGTAGTAGTAGTTTCACCTTTCAGTAATCGTGGAGACTTCCACAACATCTGCGTGAGTCCGCCAAGATCCAATTTCGTATAGTTACAAGTCATAATTACTACCTCGACTTGTGAATCATTGTCATAAAAATTAACCATCATTTTAGTATGATGGGTACCAAATTTATTAGGCAAATTAGCCACAACTTGAGCAAGATTAAACTTTGATATGATTTGTTTCGTGTCATCATCATAATTCAAATTATTCAAAATATCAGAGCCTGAGATAAACGTAATTGGTATTTTCTTAGTGATGAAATTTTCATGAAACAACGTCAATATGAACCCCAAGTCAATATTGAAATTGAATTGAAATGTCTGTGACATATTATCAGCACCTAGTATTGAAGATATTTTAATAGTATCTTGATTCACCTTATCTCTAACATCATCGTCATAACTTGGATTATATATCAATCTTATAGGAGAAGACCTAACTTTTTGTACAACATTCTCTTTCTCTTCCTCTACCTTTGGTTTCTTAGCCCAATGGTTAGCTGCTGCTTCGAAAGCTGCTGATCTCTTCCTAGACATACAATTACATTATCTCCAGTAGACAATTGCAATTCTCAAACGCGATTGCAAAATTATTAGTAGCAAAACAAACTATTGATTTACCACCACCAACAAGTCACCTAGAGTCATTAAAGCCATACATGACGATCCCGCTACATGGAATATACTCAGTTGCTTAATACCAAACATATAGCTATGAAACTAGACGAATTAACCCCAAATTCTTCACCAAGAAAAAGTAGAATCTATGAAAATAACCCCAATTTAACTGGAATAAAGGTAATATTAACAATTATAGACTAATAAATCATAGTAAAAACCATCACTCCTAAAACTCCTGGTGTAAGGTCCCATTGACAACTTCCTTTTGAATTGAAGGAATCCACGTGATCAGCAACATAGATCGGGGCAATGTTAGGAGGTAGAATGTAATAAGTAGAAGCTACAATTGAACAAGCTACAAGTTTGCACTATGACAATCAAGTTCAACTATATTGACGGTGAGATAGTTTCTTCACCTACTATCATACTCAGTGGGTCCACTTCCGTTGATCGGGGAGTAGTTACATTGACAAATAACCAGAACCAGGTGTTCCCACCATTAAGTTTTGAAGTTAATAATGGTAATTTCAAAGCAGTGGTTCATTTATCTGAAGGAGACAATACTTTTGATGCTCAAGTATTTGGTAATGGAATGATCAACCAGTTAGGATTTGTTGATTACCATGGGAAACCCAAAGTTAATGATTCTGGTAAATTAATGTTGAAATATAATGAAATGAAACTGAATAAGCCATTCCATTTATGTTTGATTGTTGCTAAAGATACTCCAGGTAAATTTGATATGCCCAAGTATAAATTACAACGTGGGGATAATCCTACAATTGATTTGGCAGTGAGAAAATTAAAAGTTATTGGACGATTATATCAAGCAATTACTCATGATTCCATGAGAAATATGGGTTTCAGTAATCGAGTTTTCCGTTTTGCCGAAGAAACACAGTCTCATCAAGGGATTTTTGGTTATAATGTTGATTCTCCCACCCCGCATCAGGAAATCAAAATTCATATTATCCGTTCAGACAAGACAGTAGCCGAGTTGAGAGATCCTAACCGGGCTCAACAGAAACATGATGCTACAGATAAAAACTTTACTTTGAGCCATGCCCATGATTTGGTTAGACACTATCCTGAAATATTCGATGAACAAAAGAAGAACGGCTGGGCTGTTCAAGTCGCTTGTATGTATCTCGATTCAACTTGGGATAAAAGACAAAACTTGATCTTGGCCCATGCCGCCGTCCTGAGCGGTGCTCGCGATTTGAAAGTTGCCGTGTTTGGGTCCCATGGATTACATTCTTTTCCACACAATTTCCCCCAAATAACGCCATGTTTTCTCGATGCTACCCATTTATCAACTAATGAAGTTGCTAACGATTGTAATGAATGTGGTACCTCTTGGGAATGCTTGAATATCTGTGGTGGTGCTTTCTTGCATGAAATTGGCCATGCCCTAGGTTCTCCACATCAAGTTAATGGGATCATGTTACGTGACTATGTTCGCTGGAATCGAGCATTTATGACTAGAGAGAATGAAAGTTTAAGAACAAAATCAAGAGGAGCCATTATTGACCGTAATGGATCCTGGAATGAAAGTTGTAAATGGAATGATTTAGATTGTATTAGGTACTTATATCATGATGCTTTCACATTACCTATCGATGATTTTGGAAAGGTTGCTGGTACCACAAGACAGATGCAAGAAAACCCACCCACAGAATATCCCTTGAAAAACGGAATTATTGTCAAATCATCTCAGGGGATTTTCAATATTGAATTAGTTCGTGATGGTTTATCAAGATTTAATATCCCCTTCTTTCCACCAAGATATGGTGGCCGTGGATTTGTATATGATATCAATTTGGATTATAATCGCTTATACCAGGATCTCAGAAAGCATACCAACAAAGACGATCAAAAATTTGGTCTCAGAGTTATGTCATTAGGAGGTGATTTGTGGATTGATGATTTCAAAAAGCATGTCGATGAATTTGGCGATAGAATCATTGTTGGTGATTTTGGTTTAGGAAGAGGAAAAATTAATGGCTACAAATCTACATTACTAGGAAATGCCAGAAATCGTTATCACGAGGCGTATTTTAATCTACACACTATTTACAAAGTTAGAATATACCACGGTGGTTCCCTCGATGGTATGACATTCTATTTTAGAGGCGGTTCCACAAGCACAACTACTGCACCACCAAAATTGCCCCCAAGGAATTATGTTAACAAATTAGCTGGTAAATTTAAAGATGTAGCACTCAACCGCGCAGAAGATCACAATCAACCACAACAACAGCAACAACATTTTAATGCCGGTTCGGGTGAACCACAAGAATCTACCATTGGAAATAAAACGAATGGTTATACTGATTTCGACTTACAGAATGGTGAGTTTATTACCAAATTCAATGTGCGTAATGGTGGATGGATCGATGGGGTTCAAGTTGAGACAAACACAGGTAGAAAATCTGCAATGTTGGGAAATGCCAATGGTGGGCATCTTTCGACGCTTGAGGCACCAAACAAAGACTTTACCATCGTGGGTATGTTTGGCTATGTCGGGAAATGGATGGATGGGATTGGGATTGTGTATGCGTAAATATGAATTCTAGACATGGCCAATTTTAGTACTAGAAAATAAATATGGATAAAGTAACACAATGCTAGAGGTATTCTAAACTCTAACAATATGGAACCTTTTCATCAAATTGATGGGGTTGGGACGCGTAAATAGTGTAGGTATTCATGGAAATTCGTAAATAGGATACCACTATTTATGGATCTTCATCCAATTCATCCAATTGGTCAACAGGATACTGGTAATCATGAACAAAATCATCGTATTGTCGTTCTATTACCTTGTCCCTCGCTTGATTATATTCTATGGGATACTTTCCTGCGATATTCTCCACTTTATTGTGTTTCTTACTAAACTTAAAAAGTGAAGGCTTCGATCCATGTTTTATTGTATTCAACCTCTGCTCCAAATTGCTCATGTCCAATTTCAACTGGGCAATCTTACTAATACCCCCACTTTCAGCTACAAAGTGCTGTTTATACATATCTTGTAAACCCATCAACTTCACTTTTAACAATTCAGTTTTATCGATAATCTTTTGATTTTCATTATTCAACCTCCCACTTAACTGTGCTTGTAGCACCAACGATTTGTCCAAATCCAGCAGGTCCAATGCATCAGCCAAAGCATTTGTAAGATATTTGGCATGTTCATTTAAATTAGCTACAAACCGTGAATCGTGAGAATAATTATCCAGCACAACAGACTCTTCATTTTCACTAATATCATACTCATCGTCTGTATCAATATACTCTCCATCACTATCATCTTCCCCTACATCTGCCTCACCACTCAGGTTTCCACTGCCATTTGCTTCATATTCCACTTGAGGGATCGCTTGAAAGCTTAATTCATCCCCATCAACATCATCTATCTTCATCTCCCCTCCAAAATCCTCTCTCTCTTCATCTCCAGCACCAGCAGTCATAAAACCAATTCTCACCAAATCAATTGATCTCGATTTAAACCTGGTGCGAAAAAGATTGTCAATAGTAAATACTGTTAACTGGTGAAGTATGAGTTCTTTCCAATTGCTGAACAACGATGTGCTAGCACGGTTGAAACCATTTGGTATTCTGTTTGAGAAGTCACTAAGTGATTTGATTAAAGGAATTAGGCTGCATTCCAAAGAGTCTCCGGAGAGTTTAGCTACTTTTTTAGATAATGCGTTGGTGGAATGTAAAGACGAGTTGAGGAGTACGGATTTGGAGACTAAGGCTATAGCTATATTGAAACTTTCGTATTTGGAAATGTATGGATTCGATATGTCATGGTCAAACTTCCAAATCTTGGAAGTTATGTCGAGTTCGAAATTCCAACAGAAACGTATTGGATACTTGGCTGCTATTCAGTCATTCAAGAATGAACAGGATTTGTTGATTCTTGCGACAAACCAGTTCAAGAAAGATTTGAATTCGCATAACCATGTCGAAATTGGTTTGGCTTTGAGTGGTATTGCTACTATAGTTACGCCTAATTTATCCAAAGACATTAACGATGATGTTCTTATGAAATTGAACCACTCAAAACCGTATATTAGAAAGAAGGCGGTTTTAGCTATGTATAAGATTTTCTTACAGTATCCCGACAGTTTAAGAATCAATTTCAATCGAATCATCGAAAAATTAGATGATGACGATATTTCGGTCGTTAGTGCTACAGTTAGTGTCATCTGTGAAATATCCAAGAAGAACCCCCACATTTTCATTAATTATTTACCTAAATTCTTTACAATCTTGGAAGGTACCAAAAATAACTGGTTGGTGATTAGGATCTTAAAATTATTTCAAAGTTTATCTAAAGTTGAACCTAGAATGAAACGGAAAATTATGCCTACAATTATTGACTTGATGCTACGGACCCAAGCGTCGTCTTTGATCTATGAATGTATCAATTGTATTGTCAATGGAAACATGTTAGCTCAAGATTCGCATAAAGATAAAGAAACTGCCAAATTGTGTATCAAACAATTAATGGATTTCTTCCAGACAAAAGACTCTAATTTGAAGTTTGTCGGATTGTTGGCGTTGATTAATATATTGAAGATCTATCCAGAATTAATCCGCAAAGTCGATGGTGTTTCCAATGTCATCATGGAATGTTTGACTGACCAGGATTTGATTATTCAACGTAAGGCGTTGGAGATTAGTCATTATTTGGTTAATGATGATAATTTAACCGAAGTGGTCAAGATTCTTTTACTCCAATTGATCCCACAGGAAAAATCCATCCCCGAAGGCTTGAAACTTGATGTGGCGTTGAAAATTATTGCTATCGCTTCCCAGAATAATTATCAATACATTCCAAACTTCAAATGGTATGTGGCTGTTTTGAAAGATATTATTAATTTAACCCTTCTTCCACTTTCATCGGAAGCAAATGTGGTGGCAATCAGTCAAAACACCGCCAGTATCGTGGCAACGGAAATTGGTATAGAATTCAAAAATTTGACCATGAAAGTCCCTTCAATTAGACTGGCAATTTTGACTAAAGTAATTGCACCCTCAGCATTAGATCCGGGGATTATCGAGAATTGTCCCGTTTTATTGAGAGACTTTTATTGGATCCTCGGTGAATACGTCGATGAGATTAAGTCTACTAATATCGGCGACGACAGTGATAATGAAGACGACGAAGACGAAACTGAAAATTCAACCATTGATTTAGGAACGAAAATCCAAATCTTTAATAACATGGTTAATTTCAAAATCGATGATGCATTAGGCTTGACTGAAGCTCGTCAATTCCCAATATCACATCTTTTGATCAATTTATCTGACTCGGAAGTTTTATCCATTTTGATTCCAGCTTTGATAAAGGTATATTCTGGAATTGCTACTGATTATATTCAATTCTATTCTGTTGCTGGAAAATTGCCCACTGATAAATATAATCAATTGGCTTATTATTTGTACAAATTAATCGACTTTTTCACCAACTGGGAAAATCACTCCAATTATGAAGTCCAAGAACGAGCATTGTCGTGGTTGGAATTTTTGAAATTGTGTCTTGAAGCTTCAAAAGTAGAACAATCTGACATTTTGAAACTTGAACAGGAAGAAATAGAATATTGTGATGGAGAGCGCCAGAAGATTTTACCTGGTTTGAGCAGCGAGGACGATGAAGAGGACGACGAAGATGACAGTGATAGTTCCAGTGACAGTGATACCGAAGAAGAGGCTGAATATGAGCAAATGGAATCTGAAGATGAAGCCAAGCCAACATCAAATGATATGGATATTGTCAATCCATTTGCTGAAGCAAGCGAGAATGAAGTACAATTGGAACCAGAATCAATTTTAACTGAAAAAGAATTACCATTTTTAATCAGTCATGTATTACCATCATTTTTCAGATCATATCAATTGAACCCCATATCGAAAAATGCCCAAAAAAATATCGCTATACCCGATGATTTGAATTTGGATGAACCAATTAATCCTACTCCACAACTATTACCGGATGATATTGAATTCGATGATAATTACAAATTATATTTATCAGAACATGACGACAACTTTGCAGGAGATGAACCCTTATTGGATTTATCTGAAGATAACGAAAATGGCAATAAAAAGAAACTCGATCGAATGGAACGATTAAAGGATGATCCCTATTATATCACTAGCTCGGGTAAGAAAACTAAAGCGAAAAACAAATGGGTGGAGAAAACTTCTTCTCCCGAAGCCACAAGTGAACAGGGGTCCGTATTGTCAGGAGCAGATAATATCAGACAGAAGAAAGTCAAGTCCAAAAAATTAAAGAAGGAGAAAGTAGTCATTTTATCTGAGGAGACAATCGGCAATGAAGATACAGAAGAGCCAATAAAAGCGCCAACTACTGAACAGAAAAAGCGCAATAAATTGAAAATTGATTCCTCTAATCTTGATAACTTTGATTTATCATCGACAGTATCAGAAAATCCTTCTTCTGATCCTAAAGAATATGATATAGATTTAGAAGCATTAAGAAAGAAATTAGCTGAAGAGGTCCCCAAAAAGAAGAAGAAGAAATCAAAGAAGGTAAAAGAACTGGAATCTAAGGTAGATAAGAAAGAGGATATGAAACACGATACCAAATCTGAACCAATACCTGAATCAATACCTGCGTCAACACCGGAAATAGCTACAGAAACCGCAGTCATCACTTCAGATAAGGTTATACCTGTTAAGAGTGCGAAAAAGACGAAAAAGAAGAAGGCAGCCATTATAGAATGAGTATATAGAACACCAAAATGTATAATAATATATCCATTAAACAAGATATCTATTAAACAATATATCTGTCGTTAGACCAGAACAAAGTTTATTCGTGTAGCCGAAACATCCTAGAGTAGGTAATTGCAGCACATACATGTTCCAGTGCATTGAAATCTGCTGATCTCTGGTCATTTTCAAGAAAAATCATCAGATTTTCGCAGGCTAACTCTGACCTGGCAGCCGACATGAAATACCTAAAATTTATTAAATATTCAAAGTAATAACCTATTTGTGAAAATTAGATGGTTGGATGGAGCACTTAATTTTGAGTAACTTTTGTTAGACATGTTATACTCTAGAATGTATATCCATCTCGTCATTTGTTGATTTGTAATTATTTTCAAATTTCGATTTCCAGTTGTACAGGTTACAATGAAATTGAAATTTCAGCTTGATAATTTTTCAGAAAACAAACGTATTTTAAGTATAAAGTTACGGGCCAGATCTTATTAGGTAGAACTGTTCTAGCTGATCAAACAAACAAGGGTATTCTACGTTTTCCAGCTTTTTTTAAACATAAATTATTGGAGTTTTGAAAAGTTCAGTATTGAAAACTTCAGATTTCAAATCTCACCTCAATGGAATGTACGGGAAAATCTGAAACATCTAATTAATTATGGTATGCTATTTCTATAAAAGCGTGGTTACGTTGTTTCCCATTGATTCCAAGTGTAGATTAGTAACACAATATCCAACCTTATTGTATGTCAGTTCAACAATTGGTTATGATATGATATAGTCCATTATAACAATACATGGTATTGAATATTGTGCTATTATTAGTAATTATCGGTCAAAACTAGAGTTGGTTTCTACCGACCTGAGTTTACTCTCTTTCCTTTTACTGTCTGGGATTTATATGAATATAAGATATGAATCATGCTATTTAGTAGGGGTGTGGATTGACGTATAAAGGAGAAGTAACCCAATTATAATTATCATGGATAAATAAATACAGAAAACGAAATAAACCCTAAAATAATGCAATAGAGTAGATCATTACACCAAACAAACACCAGAACAGTATATGGTAGTCTTTTCATACAGTTGTGGGATGTTCCATTCATAATTTATACCACAGAAAGGAAAAACTCACGTGACACATGTGGTACTTTTTGACAAATCACCACAAACACCCACTTAAATTTGATAAAACGTCACCTTCACTCTTCATTTACTTTATCTCGGTTAAAATGTATTTGTTTGAGTAATCCTAATATCTGATAGATCGATCCTGTGCTATTTTACCCTGGAATTGAAATGAACTTGATGCTTTTATAGTTCCTATGTTTCGTTTCCAGTTATTCTTTGTCTAGTATTTGTTATTCTTTACTGGTATACTTGTCCTGAGAATGACTCTTTCATATATATTGGACTGTACGTTATTGCCTTTAAGTATTTATGGTAGCGCTCGTCTAAAGTTTAATTCATTGTTGATATGCAAAATCACAAGTTTAATTAAATTGTTGAATTACAAAATCACAAGTTTATTTGAATAGTTGACATGGTTCGCTGGGCTTCTCAGGTTATCGGAGTGAGAAATGATTTTGCCAATTCAGACTTCATAAGATCCGTAGATGAGAATTATCAATCCAATTTCTCCGCTAGACAAAAACTTCATAATTATTTTACTACTAATCTAGAATTTCATGATAAACATCCAGTATTAAAACATACGCACATTAGAAAAGAATTGTTTAATGATATGCTTGCAGTCATGGGCGGTTCATATGTACTTATTTCGCTCGATATTGAGGCTTGGGAAAGAAATGATGATTTTGTCCTCGAAATTGGAATGTCTATTTATGATCCCCGAAATCAAAATGGTGCTTTGCTTCCAATATTCAAAAATATACACATAGTTGTCGAGGATAATGAACATTTACACAATGGTACATTTGTACCTGATAGAAAAAACA
>JAXQKE010000339.1:0-22531 GCA_037042355.1 Candida sp. Y128-05E | reverse complement strand
TTATTCAATAATCCGAGTGGATTATTCAATAATAAGGCTGAATGGAGTTGAAATGAGATACCCAAGAAGTGATCGAGGTACGGGTTAGAACCGGCACCACATCCTCTTCTATTTTGGCCCTTCTTTCCTTATAATAAGTAAAGATGGCGAGTAGGTATCTATTAATTTGGAAGTATTGGTCATTGGAAAAGGTGGGATTGGCGACGATTTGTCTCAGTGAGAGTTCTACGCCGTCAGGGCCAAGCTCTTGCCATATCTGATTGGGGTTTATATGTAAATCACCCTAGATTCTGTTTCTCTGCTGCTCAAATTTTATGAAATAAATCATCGGGTTGTATAGTGTAGTGGTTATCACTTTTGGTTTTGATCCGAACAACCCCGGTTCGAATCCGGGTACGACCTGTTTTTTTTTGAGAACTTAAATTTCATTTTTGGATATGACATAAGAATTTAACCATGACTTTGGTGGGGAAGAGTGATATAGAAGATAATGAAGAAATAGAGGATGTGGAAGTGCCGGAGGAAGCGGAAGAAGCTACAGATGAATACGATGATATAGAAATCAAGGATTATCTGACATCGTATAATAAAGTTAACAATAGTAAGATCGATATAGTCAATTTGAAATATAAATCCAATATCGACCATTTATCATGTCCAATATGCCAGCAGCCGTTCATAGAACCAATGACCACGACATGTGGTCATACCTTCTGCAAGCTGTGTATTCAAGAATGTTTCAAAATTAACAATAACACATGCCCACTAGATCGTACCAGTTTAGATGAAACCAATATCAACGATTTATTCCCGACTCCCTTGATTATAACGAACCTAATCGATGAGTTGGAGGTTTATTGTTTGAATTATAAACGAGGCTGTACCTGGACAGGGTGTAGGTGGGAAATACACCATCATGTCATGCAAAAGTGTGGATACACTGGTGTTGAGTGTAATGGTGAAAGAAATGGTGAAAAATGTAAGTTGCTAGTTGAAAGGAGATTCAAGAGAAAAAGAGTCGATGAAGTTGAAGATGAAGCAGAAGCGGAGGAAGAAGAGCAAGATGAAGAAAGTCATCACCTGGATGACGATTCTGAGACAGAGGACGAGTCCAATGACACCTCGTGTGTACATCTTTGCTATAAATGTAAATACTGTGATGACAAAATTTCCAAAATTACTGAAAAAGTCCATTTAACTACACTATGTCAGTACAACTACAAAACGTGCAAACTATGTTTCAACGATTGTATTCCCGAGAAAAACATGGACAATCATGTTAAGAATTGCTTGACGATCGGGAAACTACAATGTCCGGCTCATGTGATTGGATGTAAATGGATAGGACAAAACGAAACCAATTTGGAGATCCATCTAGAAAACAATTGTCAGTTGAACAGTTTCTTGCCGTACTATAACAAGATGAATACTAAAATCAATCATTTATCCACCGAGAATGAGCAATTACAGAAAAAGATCAACAAAATCTTGAATCTGATCATCCAGGGGAAAATCTTAAATTTAGGTTACAATGACAATCTACAGGATATTGATAAACTGGCAGCTGATGATGTTGATTCGGAAAACAAATTAATATACTTGAACTATGAGTTTGATCGACTAAAATTCGAAATCAACCAGAAAATCTTACCTTTTCTATCTAATTTCAACAATTATGAAAACCTAATCAACAATCTAGTCAATGATAATCATATTCTAAAGGAAGATGTAAACCTACAGAGAATGCTAATCCAAAGCTTAAGGAAACAATTGCAATTTCTATTATTTAAGAATTCACCAGATGATCGCATAGATTTGTCCCGTAACAATAGTGAAGAAAGATTGAATTTGAAGTTGTAACCCCCTATATAGACTATTGTATATTCAATCTACTGTGTTATCTTCCCTTTGTTTGATAGTTATTTCCTAATTCGGTAGTCGGTGCGTGCATACAATGGGTTGAAATTGGTGGGGTTGATTTTTCATATGTTTCTTGGGACAATATAAAATAAGTAACAATTCAACATACTCGGCAAAATTACGAAATCTATAGATAGAAGCACTTTGAATAAAGTCACAAAGATGGAAGAAGAGGTATTGGAGATCCATTCCAAGGATTTCTTGATCAAATGGGTGCACGCTCCAGATAATTCCATAATTGATTGGAAAATTACTCCATTTAAAAAGTCAATCAACTTTGCCATTTACAAGAAACATGAAGACCCTACTAATGGTATAGATATTCAGGATTCTATGGAGGATTTGGATATCCAAGGCAGAAGTCGAAGCGATTCATTAAGTTCGGTATTGACCGGTGGGATTGTCAGAACACGGTCACGATCTTCGACATTTTCATCAATCAGCTCTGACTTGACATTGATTAAGAACTATTTCAAGTTGATTGCAGAAGAAGATGTTCATGGTAAATTAGAAGTATCCCAAGGAGGGATGTTTGCGTTTGTGTTTGATAATTCGTTTTCTAAAACTATTAGTAAAAAAGTTTCATTTGCTACTAAAATTGACACACATAACCCCAATCCCATTCAAACCGAAGATCCCGGATTTGAAGAATTGGAAATGGTTACTACTTCAAAAGAAGGGGAATCCTTACAAGGTATATTAATGAAGAGAAGAAGAAAAAAGTTGCAAGGTTTCACCAAAAGATACTTTATTTTGTCGTTCAAATATGGAACTTTATCGTATTTCAAATCAAACGATAATAAATTAAGAGGTCAAATGCCGATCAAGCATTCCATGATTTCGGCTAATTCCAAAAATAAAGAAATTGTTATTGATTCAGGAATGGAAATTTGGGACTTGAAAACTTTATCCGCTGAAGAATTTGACACCTGGGTTGGTGCATTCAACAAAATCAAAAAGTCGGTGGATCTCTATGGTAAACGTGATTTAAGCAAATTAACTAACGAAGAAGATGGTACCCAATATGTTTTAGACGAATTGGAAGATATTGTTTCTAAATTGGATGATTTAAGAGTCAAAACTGAAAAAGATCATCCTGCAATTGATGACCAAGTTAATGATATCTATGATCATGTCTGTGATTTAATTGATCAAATCAATCCACCAATCGAAGGCGGTTCGGACAATAATTCTAAATTCGTCGATGCAAATGGCGTGTTTCTTTTAGACAATAACAGAAATAGTGATGATGGTTATTCCGATTATACTGACGAATATTCTGATCAATATGACGACCAAGACGATGCTTCTTCTTTCTCTGAGTTATCGGATGACAATGACCGCAGTCAACTTAAACCAATAGATGAAAGTGATGAATTAGACAGTGAGGGTGAAAAAGACGAAGATGACGTCGATGGGAATTTGTATCCTTTACCCCATGAACCGGTTAAAAGAAGTCCCGAAATTCCACACTGTGATCACACTCCTCCAAGTATTCTTGCATTTGTAAGAAAAAATATCGGTAAAGATTTGACTACTATCCCAATGCCAGTATCAATGAATGAACCTTTAACTATTTTGCAAAAGTTTGCTGAAACTTTTGAGTATAGCGATTTATTGGATAATTCCTTGGAAGGAGATTTCCAAGATGAGTCTGGTGAACGGATTTTAAGAATTGCATCATTTGCTGTCAGTTACTTATCATCGTTACGTGAAAAGGAAAGAAATTCTCGTAAACCTTTCAATCCATTATTAGGTGAAACTTATGAATTAGCTAGAGAAGATTTGGGTTTAAGATTAATCTCGGAGAAAGTTTGTCATAGACCACCAGTTTTTGCTATGCACGCAGAAGCTAAGAATTGGACTTTTAGTTATAGTCCTTCACCAAATCAAACATTCTGGGGTAAAAACGCTGAAATCGTTACCAAAGGTGTAGCCAAAATTGTCGTCAAAAGCACCGGTGAAACTTTTACATGGGAAGCACCATCAACCCTTTTGAAAAATATTATTGCTGGTGAAAAGTATACCGAACCATCAACAGAATTTGTTGTCAAATCTTCAAAAGGTTATAGAGCAGTTGTTGAATTTGAAAAAGGCGGTATGTTTAGTGGTAGATCCGAAAATTTGGTTATTAAAGCTTTTGATCCATCTAAGAAACAATTGGCTTATTCAGTCACAGGTAAATGGACCGAATCATTGACATTGAAAACCAACAGTACCGAGAAGACTATCTGGCAAGTAGGTAGAGTATTACAACCTCCAAAGAAAAAGTTTGGTTTTACTGAATTTGCTGGTACCTTGAACAAAATCACCAGAATTGAAGAAGGTAAACTTGCTCCAACTGATTCAAGATTAAGACCTGATTTAATTGCTTATGAAAAGGGTAACGTTGACGAAGCAGAAGCTCTCAAGCAAGAATTGGAAGAGAATCAAAGAACCAGAAGAAAGGAATACGAACAAGCAGGTAAAAAACACGAGCCATTATTCTTCACACATGTTGGTGGTACTACACCAGATACTGGGGAATGGGTTGTCAAGAAGGGTCCAAGGAGTTATTGGAACAGAAGAAAGAATAACGATTGGAGTGATTTGATTGAATTGTGGTGAGTAATCCACGATTTGGTGAACATCAAATTTGTAGCGCATGTAACAGATATCAAATATATAAAATCATAATAAATAATATATTTCACAAAATACTCTATAACAATGAAATCAAACTAGAGGAGCGGCGGCTCCATCAGCCCGAGGATCAGATCCACCCGCATAAACAAAGGTATCACCCTTAACATCCTTTTTGATTATTTGCGCTCTTCCAAAAAGGGTTCTTTTGTCACCAGTAATATACTTGGTATTATGACCCATATTCTTTAAACCTTCAACGGTGTCTTGATCAACACCTTCTTCCAAAGCAACAATTGTGACATCGGTATGGATTGGACTATCGGCACCTCTGCCCTTATCAGTCTTGGGATCAAAATCGGAATCAAGGACAAAACGAGGGGAATCGATTGATTGTTGAGGAGTCATTTTGAATACAATTAAGTTTAATACATGTTGTACATGACAAACAGGTTGAGCAAACCCACCCATATTACCAAAAGAAGCAAAAAGTGACCCGTCTTTATGAGTAATTAAACCAGGGATAATGGTATGATATGGTCTTTTACCCCCTTCTAAACTATTAGGGATACCTTGAGTTAAATTGAAATTAGCACCTCTATTATGTAAACAGAATCCGTAATTATCCACCAAAATACCCGTACCGAAACCTTCGTATACCGAGTTAATAAAAGAACAAGCATCACCGTTAGAATCGGCGACTGTCAAGTAGACGGTATCTGATTTGAACTTGGGATCAGGAACACCATGAGAAAGGTTAGCACTATCAAGGGCCTTTTCTGGATCAAATAATTTAGCTCTGGTGCCCAAGTATTTGGAATCCAATAAATCATCTATAGGTAATTTATGAAACTCGACATCAGAAACATATTCTTCAGCATCGTGGAACGCCAATTTACAAGCTTCAACCAATAAATGGAAATATTCTTGAGAATTGTGTTTCAATTTATACAAATCAATTTTGCCTTCATTATGGAGTTCCTGGATTATTCCCAATGCTAACAAAGCAACCAAGCCATGACCATTGGGAGGGATTTCCCATATATAATAATCTTGGAAATTCAATTTAATGGGTTCGACAAATGTCGAAGTGTGATTTTTTAAATCTTGTAAAGACAATTTATGATCTTTGGACGAAGTCTTGGCAATAATTGCTTCAGCAATTTCTCCCTCGTAAAAGACTTTCTTACCATGTTTACCAACCAATTTCAAGGTCTTCGCAACTTGTTTGTTATACAGCAAATCACCTGCTTTGGGAGTTTGATTATTAATAATGAAGGGATTTTCACCAGGATTACCTTTCAATTTATCAAATTCACGAGCCCATAACATAGACGAAATTTCACCTACTGGGAATCCGTTTTCCGCCAAATCCACCGCTGGAGCCAAGACTTGTTCGAAAGTAACTTTTTTAGATCCCCATTTTTCATAAGCATCGTACCAACCAGCAATAGCACCAGGGACGGTAACTGCAAAAATAGAAGTGTAAGGTATTCTCTTGGCATCTTTTCCCACTTTTTCCTTAACATAGTCAATGGTAATCTCTTTAGCAGCTCTACCAGTACCATTGATCCCTTGAACCTCAGGTTTATCTCCCGATTTATAATAGATAGCAAACATATCACCGCCAATACCAGTTGACGATGGTTCTGTTATACATAATGCAGCAGAAACTGCGATTGCAGCTTCAACGCAATTACCACCTTGTTCCATCACCTTAACCCCAGCAGCATTGGCCAATGTTTGTGAAGAACAGACAATTCCTTTTCTAGAGTAGACTGTTGATCTTCTTGATGAAAATTTTATAGACTCAGTAGACATTATATTTTTATCTTGCTATTTCTCTTGGAAAATTACTTCGATATCCCTGGATTTCTCGCTCAATTTATAGTCGATCCTATTTGACTCGAACTTCTCGGGTTACTTTCAATGTTTGCTGGGGTACATGAAAAATTCCCGAAACTCGGGATCCAAAAACCAAAAATTGCCGTGTCCGCCGCACATACTCGAGCCGATTGGACATTGCCTAATTGGGGCAGATGGGTTTGTGCAGGATCTTACATTTAGCAAACGATTAAACCTATATAGTAAGTAGTTAGGCTACCAGTTATTACAGAATGGGTGTTAATTCATTATGGGAGATAGTGGGACCCACAGCTAGACCAGTACGACTAGAGGCTTTATCACGTAAGAAACTAGCGGTGGACGCGTCAATTTGGATCTATCAGTTTTTAAAAGCAGTGAGAGATCAAGATGGGAACTCATTACCACAATCACATATAGTTGGGTTTTTCAGGCGGATTTGTAAGTTGTTGTACTATGGAATATTGCCAATATTTGTATTTGATGGTGGTGCTCCAGTGTTAAAAAGAGAAACAATAAATAAAAGAAAATCTAGGCGATCAGGTAATGCCGAAACTAAACGGCAAATGGCTCATAAGTTGCTAGCAATACAGTCTTTAAGACATGGAGATGAAAAGAAAATTGGAAAATCTGGCGCAACTAGTCATGGTGCCACTGGTGAAAGTGCCACTGGCCAATATTATGAGGATACATTGAATTATAGCAAATCAAATGATGGCACTAAAAACTTTTTGAAAAAGGATGATTTTCATTTACCTGATATTAAAGAGTTCAAAGTATCCAATGGTGATGGTAGAGTTATTCCCGAGGATGAACAGTTTGTTTATGAAGATTTTGATGTGGTTGATGGTATAGATATAAATACCTGCGATACAAAGTCTCCAGAATTTCAAGCTCTACCTAAATCCACTCAGTATATGATTCTATCACATTTGAGAATCAAGTCAAGACTTAGATTAGGATATCAAAAAGAACAATTGCAAGAATTATTCCCCAATCCCAATGATTTTTCTAAATTTCAAATTCAATTAGTCCAGAAAAGGAACTATTACACTCAGAAATTAATGGATCTTTCTGGTATGAACAATGATGGTACTACAGATTCGAGAAGAATTGCTAGTGATAAAGATAGAGCTTACGCCTTGATGAAGAATGATGACGGTTGGACTCTTTCTTTGTCTTCGAATTCAGAGGAGAATCCAATCACTTTTGATGAAAATGGAAATGAAATCAAACAGGAAAAGAAAGAACAAAACAAAGACCAAAATGAAAAACAAAAACAAGTTCAACCTGAAAAAATCGTAAAAGTAGAAAGTGATGATGATTCTGATTTTGAGGAAGTACCGTTGGTTAAACCAAAACAATCTCAACAAGAAATTGAAAATAAAAGAAAAATCATTGATAGTTTATACCGCGAGTTCGACAAGAGAGAGGAACCGGAGATAAAGCTGGACGAGAAATTGATTATTGATAATTTAAACGAAATTCAAAATGTCAATCAAATATCTGATGATTTTTCATTCACCAATTCAATATTGTTTAATGGTGGTGGGAAATCGGAAAGTCTGAGCTCAAATGATTCACATAGCTCGGAGCCAATCGAAAAAACAATGAATAGCATCATACCACATAAATTCGATAAGAATAATTATGAACAGATTAATATTGATTTTGATATCCCATTTAATGAAACAACTAATGATGTACACGACGTTAATGAACCAATGGATGATACGAACAAAAATACAGAAAAGACAGTACGTAAAGTTGACAACGTCGAAGACATTTTTGAAGTAGATGAGGAGTTATCCGACAATCTAGAAGTTGAAAGCGATGGTAAACTGACTTTACATCAATCTGAAAAATCACCAAAACTAAAAGAAAATATCGAGTTACAAACTGAGCCAATCGCTGAAAAGAAGAAACCTCTGAATTTGATGCCACTGTGGTTTGACGATAGTATCCAGCCAACTCAGTTTACACAACCAGAACCAGTTCCATTCCATGTGGAGCAAGATTCAGATGGCGACGAAGATACAGGATTGATTCCATGGGGCGAAGCTAGAGATATGTTAGAGGAGGAAGATAAGAACTACTCTAGTAATCAGGATGATATCCAAGAGATCAGCGAAAATCAAATGAATGGCCCCGATAAACAGAAGGATATACAAAAGCATTCAGTAGAAACCACGGCATCTGTCCCAAACATTTCTACAAACGGTGAAACTAGAATAGCTCAATATATTGATTATGATTTTGAGGAAGAAGAGGAGGAGGAATTGGTTAAAAAGTTGGAAGTCGAAGAAGAAGATCATGAAAAGTTTACGAATCAAATTAAAGAAAATTATGACGATGTTCTAGCAAGAATAAATGAAAGCATCAATGAGGAACAATTGCTCCAGGAGAAACTTCTAAAAGCCAAAAGAGATTCAGATGAAGTTGATCAGAATATGATTCAAGATGTCCAAGAATTATTAAGAAGATTTGGAATCCCATATATTACAGCCCCAATGGAAGCAGAAGCACAATGTGCAGAGCTTATGAAACTTGGACTCGTAGATGGTATAATTACCGACGATAGCGATTGCTTCTTATTTGGAGGGGATAAAATCTATAAGAATATGTTTAATCAAAAACAATATGTTGAATGTTACAATTCCAAGGAAATTGAAATACAGCTAGGGTTGAACCAGGAGAGATTGATAGATCTAGCTTTACTTCTTGGAAGTGATTATACTGAAGGTGTCAAGGGGATAGGTCCAGTTTTGGGGGTTGAGATTTTGGCAGAATTCGGAGATTTGAAAAAGTTTAAACAATGGTATAATAATGAAATTTTACACTCCAATAAAGATGCAGAATATACCAAATTACAGAAGACCTTACTTAATAGAATCAAAACTGGTAAGCTTTCATTGACAGAATCTTTCCCTGAGAATGTTGTTGCTGATGCATATATTCACCCAGAAGTCGATTCAGATGACAGTGTTTTCAAATGGGGTATGCCTAGCTTGGATGAAATCCGTAGTTTCTTGATGTACAATGTCAAATGGACCCAAGAAAGAGTTGATGAAGTCATGGTGCCTTTAATCAGAGATATGAATAAGAAAAAGGCTGAAGGGTCACAATCAACCATTGGTGAATTTTTTCCACAAGAGTATATAAAAACAAAAAAAGACCTAAATTTGGGAAAACGGTTAAAAACAGCAACTAGTAAGTTGAATAAAAGACGAAGGAAGTCATAGTTATAGAAATATAGTAATCAACATTTTGACAGCAAAATTTAGTAGTGTATCGGCGCGATTTTTCAAAACTGGTTACAGTAGACAACACCATTAAGTAAGTGTACAACTCAGAGGCACATCAATATTATGGCGGACTCTTTGGCAAAGCTATCATCTATGATAGAGTCTGCAAAGGATTTGACCATTGAAGCTGCTGTGTCAGCTAGTGCCAGATTAACAGATACTCCAACTGCATCGAGACCAAAAGAAATCACCAAGTTGTTAAACTCAAGAGTGGATCGTGATGTATTGAATGGTATGAAATGTGTGATATCAATAATATCTCGTGGTGGCGATGGCTTGCCATATTTTGCTGATGTTGTCAAAAATGTAACCACATCAAATCAAAAAATTAAGAATTTGGTCTTGGTCTACTTGACAAAATATGCAGAGCTTGAGCCAGATATTGCATTGTTGTCCATCAATTCGATTCAAAGATCTTTGAACGATAAGAATGTAATCAATCGTGCTAAATCGATTAGAGCGCTTGCAGGAATTCGTATTTCTTCGATAATTCCAATTTTGACATTGAGTTTGAAAAGGACGGTAGCAGATGCTTCACCACAGGTGAGGGCTGCTACTGCTATATCCATTGGAAAAGTTTATAGCAAAGAAGATCCTTCGCGAGTTCAATTATTTGAGTTTTTAACGAAACTTTTATCTGACAGTGACTCAAGAGTTGTGGCCAGTGCCATCAAGACATATTATAAAATCAGTCCCGAACTTGGATCTTCTCATAAACGATGGGACCCAATTCATGGAAACTTTAGAAGGTTTTGTTCAATTTTACCTCAACTTGATGAATGGAGTCAAACATTCTTGATTCAGATTTTAACCGAGTATTCAAGAAAGTTTTTGCCCATTCCAAGGTTAGTGCTGACCGATGGATCAAGTAAAGTCATGGAAATGCCACAAAGGTTTGGCAATATACCACTTGAACATTACGATGCCGAATTTGATTCTGACTTGGATTTGTTTCTTCAAGCTATGAGGAAGATTGTTTACTCCAAATCAGAAAGCGTCATTTTAAGTATTGCAAAGTCAGTATATTCATTAGCACCACCAGTGACATTTATCAAATTTAGAATTCATGAAGCATTATTGAGAATCGCCACTTCCTCTAAAGATTCTCAAATCACATATTGTGCATTACAACTTATCTCAGATATCAGTTTCAAAGAAAAGTCAATCTTTGCATCATTTTACAAAAAGTTTTATCTTTATCCTACGGACTCGATAGCAGTCTCCAGTTGCAAATTACAAGTATTGGCTTCATTGGCATCGGAGAGTAATATCAGATACATCCTTGAAGAATTAAAATATTATTCGACCAATTCTACAAACAACTTAGTTGCAGCGGAAGCAATCAAATCTATAGGACGTTGTTCACAAATAGCTCCTGAATGGAACAAAATCATATTAAGTTGGAGTTTAAGACAAATCAGAACCACCAGCGGGATTTTGTTGAATGAAGTTCTTACAGTCATAAGGTATCTTTTACAACAAAAAGTTACTGAGAATATTACTTTACAAAGAAACGAAATTATTCAAACGATATACAAATTATCTTTATTGTTGAATGATGAAGAAACTAATTTACAAAGCGATGCCAAGGCAAGTGCTATTTGGATTATCGGAGAGATGACCACTGCTACTGAAAACTCCATTGGGCCTGATGTTTTACGATCGTTACTTAAAAGTTATGCTCAAGAACAGGAAATAGTACGCTATCAGATTTTAATATTAGCGGCAAAAGTATACTCCTACGAATTGGACCGTATATCCCAACAATTCGATTCAGACGAAGAAAAGATCAATGAAAGGTTACAAGCTAATATAGTATATAAAATGTACCAGCATACACTTCAGTTGGCAAAATATGATGTATCGTACGATACAAGAGATAAGGCAAGAATGTTTAATGTATTGTTGTCAAGCAATCAATCACAGCTAGCATCATTGTTTTTGCAAGTCCCTAAAGCAGTGCCTATAGTTTCATTAATTAATTCTACTGATAAAAAGAATCATATAAATTTGATTCTTGAGCAGTACTTGGTTGTTCCCGATTGGTCTGATCCAAAAGACATACCTGATTCATCTATTAGAAAAGAGATACCAATTGAAGAGATTAGTTTGAATATCTCGTTCAATAAATCCCCGTCACCATCTTCAAAAATATCTGAACATGCGATATCATCTGAACAGTATCACCGTGAATTTAAAACACCACAAATTAAAAACAGTAATCAGACTTACCAATTACAAAGCTTGGATGAATTTTTCGGAAGTGAAGATGAAGAGTTATTAGAAAGTTCCAGTGAAGAAGAAGAAAGTGAACTCTCTGATAGCTCTGACGATAGTGATGAGGAAGAAGAAGAAGAAGAAGAAGACGAAGAATCGGAAGTCGAAGAGGATTCAGATAGTAGCGAGGATGAAGAAGTTGGACTACTTACAAAGGACTCCAATTCAAACCAGTAATTATTATGCATTATAGATAACCAGCGCATTAGTACTCTATATAATAGATTATTGTATAATTTAATATAATCAAAAAGACGTTCCGCCAATTTCCAGCCAATTAAAGTGAAGCAACCCCCAATTACCCCTGAAATATTTTATATTTCAGAATTTTATGATAAACGTTGTACCATTCAATAGTGCTTGCTACACAGAATGCATACGTCTACTTATATTTATATGTTTACTATTTGTGTGTTTAGTTAACTCATTTTCAAAACGAATGTGGTGATTGGAATTTTCTCATTTTGCAACATTTTTTAATCGCATTTAGATCCTCAATTCCTAGTAATAAATATTTACATAGTATATCTTTCTTGTGCTTTGCTGATTATAATCAATTGCTTATAACAGGAGCATCTAGGTACGTTAAGTTGGGAAAGGGAATAGTTTGACTACGAGGTTATTAACAATATCTAGTTATGAAGTCCAAATCGAAAACTGCTACTGTAAAAGGTGATAAAATTGTAAAATATGAAAAGGGGGATAATGCTGGAGTTAAGTCAACTGGTGGTAAGAGAGACTCGAAGTTAACTAACAAGGAGAATGAAGATTCTCGGTCGAGTACTTCTTCGAATTCATCCAATTCATTTAGAGGCAAACCATCTGCTTGTGTTTTTGTTGCCAGTTTGAATTCTAATCTTAGTGACGATGAGTTGAGTTTATCAGTGACTAACCATTTCACTCAGTGGGGAAAATTGTCGACGGTTAAGGTTTTACGCGATACGTCAAATCGCCCCTATGCTTTTGTTCAATATACCAACGATCGCGATTGCAAGACAGCCATTGAACAAGGCCATCATTCCATGTTGGCACAAAGAACCATTAGATGTGAAGCTGCTAAGGTCAATAGAACGTTATTCGTACAAACGAATGATATCGTCACCGAAATTCAAATTAGAACTGAGTTACAAGATTTTGGTGAGATCGAGCAATTGACCATCAGTAGTAAAACTGGTAGTACCCTGATCGACGACAAACTTTCCCAATTTTGGTATTGCAAGTTTTCATTCCGGGATGATGCTATTAAAGCGTTTGCTAGTTTAGCCGAACAAAATAAATATCAAGTCGATTGGGCACAAAATATCGATACTAAAAGCAAAGATAAAGTCGAGCTTAATGAAACTAAATTTGATAAATTCTCGGTATTCATCAATCAATTAAACCCCAATATTGATGAAACTCAATTGCGTGCTCGTTTTGAACGTCATGGTAAGATAGATAATGTTCATATAGTCAACAAGGAAAAATTCTCTTTCGCTTTCATTAAATATGAAACTGAATCGGGTGCAGCTGGTGCTGTGGAAAGAGAAAACCATTCATTATTTGATGGTAAATCAATCCATATCCAATATCGAGAATTCCAAAATAACACCAAAGTTTCAACAAATCCCTTTGGTGTACCATTGGCACCACCACCAATTAATTTGAATCGAAATATTAAGTATTTGAAACCAAGTCAAGTGCCTGGTTTTGGGGGTAGTTCAGTGAAATTCAATCGTGGAGATAAATTTTTGGAACGTAAACCTTATCATGATAGAGGTATCGGTAGAGAAGGGTTCGCCAAGCGTGATTATAAGTCCAATGATCGGAATTATTATAGTAAGGAATCCAGTCGTGGAGGTGGCGGGTTTGGAGGAAATTCTGGTGGTAGACCTAGACAAACTAGCGGTCCTAGATTTGACAGAAATGATGATAATTATTCAAACAAAAATAATGATACTGGCAAATACTATTATATCCCTGCTGGTCAAGGTAACTCCAACTATAGCCAACAATATTTTGTTAATGGTGATAAGTGATTATCACTCTCCCCCACCTCCTTCTATCTCTTTTTCTCCCCAATATAATGGGTATATGCTCTGATTTCTCTACTCTTCTTCTTCATTTGCTCCATTTACTCTTCTACCCTTGCAAAGAACTCAGAGTTCTCGTGTCGTATAATTTAATAAATGTGTGAGTAAAATTAACGCACTAGAATAATTGTAATTTGATTGAACCACTATGACTTGTTATCATGAATTGGTAGATATCCATAAGGAAAGCGACCAGAAGCTGGTTAAAATAGATCTACGAGATTATAAGAACGGATCACTGGTACATCATGATAGTTTCTATGAAATACCGCAAATAACTGATAGATTAAAGGAGTCAAGACCATGGAAGAGAGATCCAAATTACTTTACAAAGGCATATGTCAGTGCATTGGCGTTAATGAAGATGGTAATACATGCTAAATCAGGTGGATCGATTGAAGTCATGGGGATGTTAACTGGGAAAATCACTAATAATACCATAATTGTAATGGATGTATATCAACTACCAGTTGAAGGAACAGAAACGAGGGTGAATGCTCAGGCGGAAGGATATGAATACATGGTGCAGTATTTGGAATCTTTGAAGGTTAATGGGAACCCAGAACATATAGTTGGCTGGTACCACTCACACCCAGGATACGGATGTTGGTTATCAGGAATAGATGTTGGAACTCAATCATTGAACCAAAACTTCCAGGATCCTTATTTGGCGTTAGTTATAGATCCATTAAAGACAATTAGTCAGAATAAGGTTGAAATTGGTGCTTTTAGAACATATCCTGAGGAAAACAAATCAACGACAAAAACAACTAAACCAACTCCATTGAAATCGAAAATCGAAACTAGGTCATTACCTATAAACAAACGTCAAGATTTCGGTATCCATTCTGATAAATACTATTCCCTAGACATCGAGATTTTTACGAACAAATTAGAACTGAAGATTTTATCATACTTATTAGAAGATGACAATTGTATTTATCAAATGTTACAGTCGGATAATAATGCCAGTGAAATTAATGATGACGACTTTATCAAAAACGCATCATTGAACTCGATTTTCAAATTAATCAATCAATTGAAAAACTACGATTTCAATCATTTAAATCTAAATGAAATGTGTAATCGAAAATTTGAAATTAATTTTGAAAATGTTATCAATAAAAAACTAAGTCGACCACCAAAAATAAATGTAACGCCAACGGATTCCCCGTTCAATAAACCGCAAGTGGTTGACAGCAGCGATGAAGAAATGGTTGAAAGTGATATTGGTCAAGATAATCTTGACGTCAGCGACGCTGATGATGTCATATCAATCGAAAGTTCCACAAAGCAAGATGATGAAGATGATCTTGAAATAGAGTTGAAGAGGGAACTGTTAATGAAGAAGAGGTTTGATAAACGGAAAACACTCTCTTCCACTAAAGCTTTACGAAATCAAATTATGTATAATGAAGAAAATGTTAAATTGAAAGTCCCCAAACCTACAAAGTTGTTGTCTTTAGAAATCCGAAATGATAATAGGAACATCGGCAAACAAGAATTAAATGAGTTGATTACTTTGGAAACACAAATGAAATTGTTTATGTAATTTAGGGGTATAGGATCATGAATGCACTTCCAGCCGCATGGTATTTAGTATGAATTTGTACCTCACTCTGTGTGTATCCCACCACCATTCTCATTAAATTCTCTCTCTATGTTCTATGCCGGATCCACACGTCTAATCTGGAAAAAGATTTGCTCATTGCAAACTAATCGGATTAAGTTTATAGCAACAAAACTTGCGATTATCTGTTGAACCAAATAGTCAGGACTTGATTTTGTTGGTTTAGACAGTCCATGGAAAGATAGAGAATTAAAATCTAATTTGAATCAAGTTAAAATTTTGTTTCTCCATTTTTAAGCATTTTTTAAATCTTTTATCAGTATAAATAAAATATTTTAATGTCAAATCCGTTGATTTCAAGATTTCTCGATAATCCATTAACTTTCACTCCTGGAAAATTCAAAGAAACTGATCAGAATAACTTGGATACTAAAAACCTAATCATTTTATCAAACTCATCTAATCAAAAAGTTCCGGATCCTACTGGTACTGAAATTACACAATCTGCAACTGAACCAGAAATGAGAAAACCTAAGTCGATGGCAGAGGCTGTTGCTGCTTATACAGGGAAGAAGTTCTTATCTAAGAAGGAAAAGAAACGATTACAATTAATTGAAAAACCAAATTTAAAACCATTGCAAGATGATCTCGAAGATTTTGGTGAGGAATTAGGGGGTAGTAATGAAGAGGAAGCTGAATCTATGTACGAGTCAGCCGAAGAAGAATTCAATAACAGCATCATCCAAACAGATACTGTCTTGGCTGGTGACGGCCTTGATGCTTCTTCATTAGTATCTGGTAAAATTTCAAAAAATGTGACACAAAACGAAACCACCGGAACTGACGATGAGCAACCGGAGATGGATGCACATCGTAACCCGACTGATGAAGATGAAGAAGATGAAGATTTCAATGATCAAGCTGAATCAGCAAACGGTAGTGGTGATGATAGTGATAGTTCTGAACACAATGATGATGATGATGATGCCGCAGGGGATGAGGAACTGGGCGAATCCTCTGATAATTTAGATCAATTGAAATTGGATTTGAAAAAAGATGCATATGAGCAAGAGGAAATACCGGAGAAACAACTCCCAGTCAGTACACCACCTACATCACCTGAAGATGAAGACGAAGAATCCGATTACGATTCCAAACAAATCATTGACTTGTCCCAGTTCCATAACATTAATGAAGAATATAACGATAAGGGAACTAAAGCGAACTCAAAAATATATAAGAACTGGCGAGAGTTACGCAAAATATCGCCACCCGTAGGTTTGTTAAATCATGGTGTCACCTGTTATATGAATTCTGCCATTCAATCAATGATTCATATTCCAGCAATGCAACATTATCTTAATGATATCAATGCCGGAAAATATCAATCAGTATTAAAACCAAGATCTGTCAGTCACACTTTAGCTGATTTGTCTAAGAAAATGTGGGAAAACAATGGTGGTAAATCAAAATCAAAATATATCAACCCAAAGAAAATAATATCTAGGTTGGATGATATCAATTGTATGATGAGTGAATGGCAACAAGAGGATTCTCATGAATATTTCATGAGTCTATTGTCTCGATTACAAGAAGATTCTACACCAAAGGGCCAAAAATTAAACCAATCAATCATTTATGATATTTTTGGCGGTTTGTTATTACAAAAGATTACATGTACAAATTGTAAAAATATTTCAAAAACTAATCAAGAATTTTATGATTTGAGTTTAGGGTTTAATAAGAAGAGACATAATCAAATTGAAGCTATGGTCGATTCATCGAACAATACTCCTCCGCCAATGCCAGGCAAATATACCATTGAAAAATCAATTAAAGATTATTTCTCAAACGAATTAATCAAATTAGATAAAAACGACTCGCAATCCGGTTATACCTGTGAATCATGTCATCAAAAAACAATGGCCACAAAAATCAGTTACATCGATGAATCGCCAGAAATTTTAACAGTACATTTGAAACGTTTCAAATTTAATGGTAATTCGTCTTCAAAAGTCAAACAAAGTATATCTTATTCAAATTATCTTGATTTGACTAAATATACCATGAACGGTGAACCAACAAAGTATCGTTTAATATCAGTTATCGTTCATGAAGGTAGATCTTTAAGTTCGGGTCATTATATTGCCCATTGTCTTCAACCAGATGGTTCATGGTGTACATATGATGATGAATACATCAACAAAATTCCTGAGCATACCGCATTAAGTGATCCTGCTGCATATGTGTTAATCTATACCAAATTAACCCCAAAGAGCTACAAGAGAACCAATGATGACAAAGTCGATAAGAAAGTCATCAAAAAGAGGAAAGTTTAACTATTTAACGATAATAGTAGTCATTAAGCATTGCATACATTATATATTTATATATTAATCAACGAACTGTAAAATAAATAAACAACCCCCACTGGTCTATTGCCATTTTTACCGGAGGGATATCTCGAATGTCACATTCACGGCATGATTTCCTAATTTAGCTAAATAGGTTGCATTATTTGCAACCATGGAACCACTTCGAAAGGGGGACCAAATGACAAGTTACGCCACCAAGGGGTGATTCAAATATCAAATATATATTAAAACTACCAAGTCTACCTAACCAACCTAACCAAGAACTGAAAGTATATAAAACTAAAGGGTATTACCACTAAACCAAAAAACAACATAAATAAACCGCAATTTCAAGTATCAACATAGATATTGTCATCTTCTTCTTCGCTCTCATCATTATGAATAATTCTTGATAAGAACACACCATTATGGATATCACCAAAATGGATATTTTTATCTTGATATTTATTTTTCCAATTCAAGATGAAATTATTATAATTCGATTGACCATTTGAATTCTTCAAATCATTTAATTTTGTTGTCAAATTGGAATGAATTGAATTCAAGGATGAATTCTTGGCTGCTTTATTATTCAAGGGGCCATTTGCATCTTCTTGACTACGTTTTGACGATTTCAAATTATCAATCAAATATTGGGTCAGATTATTATTACTTAGGACAAATTTCAAATACGCCAATTCTATGACGAATTTCCCTTCTTTATAAGTTTCATTATAATTGAATGACTTCTTGTAGTACCAACCTAAGGAATTTTTGCATTGTGCACAACAAACCTTTTGTATAAGATAAATCCCCGTAATCATTTTCGCTTCTGATTCTTCACCATAGAATTCATAATTGATCAACTTGTTAACTAGGTATGCTTGACCCGAAGCCCCGGAGAAGTCCGAACTGGCAACAAATCCAGATAGACATAAATGGTTTAGACATTTCTTACAACTTATAATCTTTGAATCCTTGGAAGACTCATAGTAATGATCGTCAAAAAACTCGGTAACCTTCAATCCCATGATGAAATTGATTAATGAATAGTTAAATTGAAAAACAGCACCTAGGAATTTTTATCAAAATAACCGTTATTTAACCCCCTGATTAAAATTAAATTGTCAAAAATAAGAAAGAATAATAAAAATCCAAGGTAACTTGAAGATCAATCGGAAATAAGAAAAAGGAAATTACTGTAACTTGCCCAAAAGCTGAAAGATCAAGCAAATATGCAAATAAATGTGCAGAGCAATTTCAAAATATTTCCCACCCGAAAAAATAGGAACCAGAACCTTATCGATTATATCAAAGCAACAAGGAGTTTAATCAAAACCCGGCTCTTGGCCCACCCCTTATTTTACCAATGAGTGACTAGAATGCGCACCCCTGAACTGAAACGAGGCAACAAAAACCCGGAATAGAAGTCAATGTAGTCAATGACAGTCACTCAAGCAAACGGGAGCAAATGCGATAGCTATAACTTAATCAAATCAAATCAAAACGGATTCAACGGAGATAAGTGGTGCTACTAAATAACTCTTCGGGTTCTCTTAAACCTTTCAAAAATTAACTCTTATCTTTCAAACACACTACCAAGTTTATCCTATAGCGTATACCCAATCGGAAGAACTCCAATGACTAGTATTCACAATCTCTTTCAAAAAAAATCCTTAAATTTCTTAAATTTCAAAATATTAAGCAAACACTAATTAGATATAGTGCACTAGAGAATACCTGAGAATCCTAATACTTTTGCTAACAAAGAAATCAAAATTAAAAAACCTTTAGTTGTAAAATGATGATAATAATTTAAAAACCCGTTTGGTATAAATAGAAATTAGCAAATTTAATGACCCACACATTTTGTGGAACTTTTTGATAATTTCACTGGGAAAACACAATTGATGGAAGTGGAGTTAAGAAGAACAGTAACATACAGATATAACTATTACTACTATTACTACTACAAACAGTGGTAGTAGTTCTTCCTATTACCTCTCCCACTATCACTAATACTATCACCACTCTCTTATCCGATAACCCCTTACGCGCAAGGGGTTGCATAAGGAAAGATAACGTAATGAGATCTACACGAGGTGGTGGGTTGGGGAATAGGAGAGGATTGGAGGGTTGGGTTGGAGGATTGGTGTATATGTAGTGTATAGTTAGTGTAGTTGTAGTTGATGGGAATTGGTTGGGATGTCTGATTTATCAGTATCATGGTTTTTCCTGATACCCGATGGGGTATGTCTACGCTATGTTTTGCTATGTAAACTTATTTGCAGTGTATACTGCTTAGCTAGGTAAGTACCTTTCTATGTAAACTCCTTCTCTGTACTTGAATTAGGTTAAAGGTATATTCGATGGTTTTGGGTATTTAATGCTACTGGTAATGATGGTTGTTAGTTAGTGGAGTTGGTTAATATTGTTTGCTCGTGTACAAGAGATATTGTGTTTACGTGATTAATTGATTAGGAATGTTCGTCATATTGCTTTATTGTGTATTGAATCAATCGTTTATGCACCTCGTTTCATCTCGATATTTCGTTAACGGTTGACCAATTTTTGTGAAAGGGTGTTTGAGCCTTGTTTGTTTGTGTTGTGATTTAGCTGTGCCTTGTTTGATTATGCTGGGGCTATATTGAATGATATTAAAGGTATATAAATTGAAGACGATTGATCAATCAGGTTGATGAAATTACTAGCAACTAAATATCAAATAATCGATTGTCTGTTGGCTTAAGATTATGATTGGTATGTTGCGTATCTCATTCCATAATACATGAATTGTGTATGCATCCAATATTACGTCCTTGGGTGAATAATTGTGTTCTAATTTTCAATATCTTTAGTTACTCATATCAATGTCATTGAATTGGTTGGTGTAGTCACTTTTCATTTTTCCAAATAATCATATTCCAAGATTATCGATTTTAAAAACTCAACCAACCATTCGGTTTAACAACCAATCGAGATTTACAATTGCCGTTTAAGATTATGCGATAGATTATCTGGGTTCATTTAGAAATCGTGGGTATCCGAGACATTTAACCTACTATCCCGGTTTTTAACGGTTCATTAAAAAAAATACTGACATTAATGGTATACTCATGGGTTATATTGCACACTATAGGTATTGTATGAATTTAGGTTTATCCAATATATTTTCATTGAAATTCCTAAGGTATCGGGTTCATAAGATTTGATGTTAACAATGCCGGTTCAAATACAGAATATGCAACTATAACCTACTAGTTGATGGAAATACCGTGCCGTTATTCTATAGTGATTCTATCCACCCTACATTTGAAACTCAACCATTCACGATATCGACCAGCCACCAGCTAATTTGGAGTATATATGTATATTTGTTTCATTTAGAATATAATTGACGATTCACTCTTATCTGTACCGGCTTAATTGATTTATTATGGGTATGCTTTTATGGCAGCTTTAGATATGAGTAACCTTCTGGGACTTTATCCTCCAAAGTTTATCAATCATAACAAAACAGTAACAATTTTGGGAGACACTTTAGTATGGTTATTTTTGTAGGTAATTATAAGGGCTGCATATCCAAACTAAAACTTACCCAAATTTGATAAGAGATAGAAACTTTTAGGAAGGACGTAAATAAAATTGGCTGCAAAATTCATGAAATCTAAGGTATATATAGATGTTGATCTCTACATTATTGATCCAAGCTTTATTTCCTAACAAATCAATTTTGAATTAGACTTTATACGCATTTTTAGATTTTGGCTGCAAAATTTAATGCAACTATAACAAAAATACCCTGAACAAAAAATCCAAACTAGGAAGCTCCTAACTATTTAAAGAGGTGGATTCCCACTAGTTTTGGTTTTTTAAAATTATACTATTAAAAATGCTTTCCGTTAATTTACCTATTAACACCAACTTTTTTAATAATAATTCTATTAAAACTTTCTCCCAAGCTTGTAGCAAAGCTTCTGAAACTGTAAAATCAACTTTGGTTGCAAAATATGATAATTTAAGAAAATGTAACGACTTAGATTTAACTAAATCTAAATCAGATGCTACTCTTTCAAACACCAACACTAGTACCCCAAATGCTGATCCAGCTGACTCTGTAATCACTACCACTACCACCACTACTACTATTACTATTACTACGATCACCACCACTACTACTTCTCCCGCTACCACTACTACAACTACTTCTTCTCCAGTTACTGCTACCGCTATTGCGTCTCCAATTCCTACTACAGCTACTTCTACTACCGCCACTCCTTCAGTTATTCAAGATGCTGTTCAACTCTTATCGGGTTCTCTGGACAAGCAACCAGATCAAACAATTTATAAAGACCCTCCAGCTGAAATCGACAATGAAATGAGTGAAGTGGATTCATTTGAAGAAACAGAACGTTACGAAAGTGACGAGGAATCGATTTTTGATCCACCAACAACTACACCTTATCTCTCGTACAAGCAAGCTTGTGAAAACACAATTGTCATCTATCCCAGAATCAAGACCAAAATCACTTTGGCACCAATTTATGA
>JAXQKE010000338.1:0-22533 GCA_037042355.1 Candida sp. Y128-05E | reverse complement strand
GAGTTGACTTTACTTGTGTTGTTGAGCCAGAACCAATAAACATTTTCACCATTTCGTTAACAATTGAAGTGTCATTATAGTCAACTTTTAACTTCTTGAAAGTTATTAAAGCAGGATCGTTTATTGCAGATGAAGAGTCAACAGATGCAATCAAGAGCGGTTTCCATAAATTAGCTTCATCAACTCCAGCCTTCAAAAATTCTAGTAATTTCACCTTGACATCAAAAACATCTTTTTGTGTCTTATAAACCACTCCTGCTTTCACAGTAAAGAATTGAATTTGTTCTGGACCAAGACCAGGCATTTCAATTGGTGTAGTGGTGGCATTGGGGTGTAACATAAAAAACTCACTAATTTTACTTGACAAATACTTTTCACTGTTGGGGTTATTATCAAAACCAAGGAATTGTTTCATATTATCATATTCGGGAGAACCGATATCTGGAACTTTCCAGGACTGTAATAATTTACACAACACATTGAAAAGCCTAGCAGAAACGTCTGGTGCATAAGATTCAATATCAGCAATAACCTTTGGAACCAATGCTACCTTTTCTGAATCATTGAGTCTATCTATACCTCTAGAGATGAACAATAGCGAATATAACCGAACAGACGATGGGTCAGTGTGTGGTTGAACTTTTGGAGATTTCACTTGAACCAATAATGCTTCCACTGGCAATTTGATTGTAGAAGCAGCAGTAATTCTAGGAATCAAATGTTGGATAATCTTCAATACAGCCTTTCTGACTTCAGCATGAGGACTGGCTAGCTTCAATAGTATGGGTGCCAAATATGAGTTTAAAGAAGCTTCAAATTGCTTATCATTCTCTGCCAAAGCTATTCGAAGCTCAACCTTGTTAATTAAAGATAATTCAGCTTCAGCCATACTTCTCTGGAGTTAATTGACAAAGAAATGAATGTTATTAATTGGTGGCAAAATTTATTATTGTTGGTCTATATTTGGCAAATCGAATTTGGTAGGTGCGTCAAAATATATTTTTCACTATTTAGTATGGTAAATGTTTTATTATATATATAATTCTATAGGCATTAGGTATTCTTGTATTCACGTAAAATAACAGGAACAGACGATGGTGGTAAAGCACCCAATTCAGTGATAACTTTCTTTATATATTCTGGAGGGGTCAAATCATACATCAAATTCAAGATATTGACATTATCCATGTTTTTCCAATTCAGTAAAGGTTCCTTCAATTGATCAACTGTATCAGAAGGAACTTCGGTCTTCTTTTGCTGATTTTGTTGTTTAGGTTTTTCTTTAGACGACTGTGCGGTTTCGTAATTTTTAATGAACTGTTCCAATGCAAACGATTTCTTTTGTGGAGGTTTTTTGGAATTGATGTCATGCACCAAGTCATCTGGATCGGCAAGTTCGTTAGTAGTGACTGAATCCAATTGGACTTTATCGGAGAATTTAACTGATTCACAACAAGTCAATACTGGGATATTTCTGGTATGTGCCATCATGGCAATTAAAGCAGTACCAACTCGAGAATAAAGTCTACCGTTTGAAAGCATGGCATGGGCTCCCAAAAGGACACAGTCAACGTCTTCAAGGGTGGATGAACTCAATGAACTTATCAAGACATATGTAATTTTCAAATTAGTTTCAGTAATTGGGTGTGGTTTCAAGCTACGGCCACTGGCAATTGATTCGACTTCTGACTCGTTTCCTCCATCACGATCATAGTTTGTATTGACCAAATTGTTTAATAACTTCTTACCTTCGAACAAAGGTCTTGAATCAACAATGATTAAATTGAATTTTTTATCTTGATTAATGACACAATGTTTGAAAAGTGACTCCAAAACTTGCGAATGTCCAAAGGTTAAGATGGTAGATCCATCAACAATATGTTTTGCTGCATTTTCCACTATAACTCGATCGGACAATTCGATTTTTTCTCTAATGAATTCATCAATCTTGTCACAAATTTCTTCTTTTGCTTGCTGATCGGAGGTATCAATTGAAATGTGCGAGATTTCTTGTTTCAACCATCTAATGGCGTTACCCATGGATACAGACAATGGTCTAGCTGTAGTTAAATACTCAATTTGGTGTGATAAATGTCCAGTTAAGTTTCTGGTTAATGTAGTGTTTGATGGAGTTTTATAGTCCTTGACGACTTCTTTGAATGCTTGCAACATTGCCTTCAATCTTGTGATTGAACCCACGATTTTGTAAGTGGAGTATTTCAAAGTCAAGGCAAGGATTGCAGGATGAACAATATGGGAGATAGTAGGAGATGCTGCATTTCTCTGTTCTCTTGTTTCTAGATGACTAAACATTGACGGTATTTTTTTCACATCTTTAATCACAGTTTGATCTAACTGTTTCTTCACTTGAGTAGTTGTGGCAGCTTTTTTCTTTTCAATCTTTTGTTGGGCAATTTGCTGTTGCTGCTCAGGTGTAATACCAATAGCTACCTTTTGAGCAGATCTCTTAGCAGCCTTCTCTTGCTTTTTCAATTCCTTCAACTCTTTATTAGTCAATACTTTCTTTTCAGTTGATGCTGGTGTAGCAGACGCAGCTGGTGGTACAGCTGAAGAAGCAGCAGCTTCCACACCCTTCGAGTCAACGTTGGTTGGATCTTGAGCCATAGTTATAGTTCTAGTGATCTTCTCTATATATGAGATTGTTTAAAAATTGATGCATCTAGTCGTGTATGATTTCTCAATTTTCAATGCTAGTAAATTAAATGTGTTACTAAATATATATACATTATATAGAGTCAGTATGGACTATAATAGACCATATAAGATATTACAGACTATGAAGTTTCTTGGATTTCCCCAAATTGACCTCTTTTCTTTGTTGTGTCATATAATCTTAAAAGTTTTTCTTGATCTTGATTATCAGCCTGTGCGAATGCAAACCCTCTCTGCTTTTTAATTCTTTGCACTTGTCTAACTTTTCTAATTGCCTTTTGAAATTGCTCCATTCTTGGCCTGTAATCTTGAATGTTATACTTTTGTATTTCTTGTACCATGTGATAACTCTCAGGGCTATAACTTCTCTTGAAAAATTTCCAACAGAAATCTCTCAAGAGACACAATACAGATACACCAAATACCATAGCCCAAAAAGCCAACGAGGGATAGGTCGCCTTTAATGAACCCTGATACTCCTTAGAAACATTGATCAAAGGAGCAATCGTAGCATAACCTGGGAACCATACGAGCCATAACAAAAAGGACCCTGGAATAGCAATTAGGGTGAATTTAGTCCACATTGTCACCACTAATGCAGCCTTACCCAAGACAGTTAATGTACTTGTGGTATATATAGCAACACCCCAAGACCAATTATTTGAAAGCATACCACTCGACAATGATGCCATATCCGAGTAAATAAAACAGGAACATAAAAAGATGACCCCAGAATGGAAAAATCCATTCAAAACCCATCCCCAGAATATTGTCACATTAAAAAAACGTTTTTCTTGTCCAAGTTTATATAATTGAGGATATCTGTCCAACAATCTTGCACTAATAAACTGATCAAAGACACCCAATACTAGAGGTGGAAGCACCGTGAAAAGAACATTATATAAAGTCAATGTCCAAGATTCAGCAATAGATTGACCCGAAAAAAAATTAATAAAAACAAACCAAAATTGTGTCATGTATAATGCAATATTTTTGTAAAATGAATACAAGATAGCATTGGAGATACGTTGGTAAGACCAAGCTCCATGAACTAACAATAATTTTTTCAAGAATTTGAATTGTCCGATAGATACATCAGCACTTCTTGCAGCTTGCATACCTTCCATACCACTTATACCAACACCGACATGAGCAGCTTGAATCATAGACACATCATTGGCACCATCTCCAATAGCCAATAATAAAGATCCCTTCTTCTTTCTTTTAACCATTTTGACCACCAACGCTTTTTGCAAAGGTGAGACACGACAACAAATAACCGCCTTACAACATGTACCCAATTCAAGAAACATATCTTCTAATTCTGGTTCCAATGCATATCCTAAAGAATGCCCGTCAATTATTAATGCCAATGATGAATCGAAAGAAGCGTCCTCCATCTCAACTTGATGTTCATGAATCGCATTCAATTTCTCTTGTAAATTCAACCTGGTATCCTTTTTAGTTTCCTCATTTACAATTAACAAATTCATATCTTCACTCAAAAGTTTACACGACATACCAATATTGATTGCCGTTTCTTGTCTATCACCAGTCAATACCCAGATTTTAATATTAGCTTCTTGTAATGTTTGAATAGTTTCAGGTACTCCTTCCTGTAGTTTATCTTCAATCGCGGTTGCTCCTAGTAAAAATAAATCAGTTTCAATGAGTTCAGCCACTGCATCGATCTTATCACTTCTATCATCCATTGACGTCGAAGCTTCATAGTATTTTTCAGACCATGTCTTAAATTCATCATCAGGTACAATTCTTGATGCAATACATAAAGTCCTTAACCCTTCGACGGCAAAATCTTCCAAATGACGCAAAGTAGCATCGACAAATGGTTGAGGTTCATCTTTTGATAATCTTTCCAATATAACAGTATCAGCACCTTTACAGAAAAGTCTAATAACTCCATCTGGACATCTAAATAATGCCGACATCCTTTTTCTAGTGGAATTAAATTCACAGATATTTAACAATTCGTATTCTGCACTAGAACCTGCTAGGGTATTTTCAATAGTGACTCCTTTTGGTTTACGAATAGTAAATTTGTACCCCAAATCGGCAGCCCCTTGAACCAATGCACCTTCATCTGGAGAAGCAGCTTGATATTTTACTTTTCCGGTAACATCATCCACTTCTGGTATAACTGTGTGACATGTACTTAATAAGGTAAAGAATTCATTGATAATTGCTGATTGTTGGGATTTAGTATCAGCTAAATCACGATGCATTTCTTCATACGTATGAAACCCTATTTCAATACCGTCAATCATTTGAGGTTGACCGTCTTCAGGGATTTCTTGAGTATAACATCTTCCTCCAATTGAACATGCTTTATATTCCATGATATTTCTAGTTAATGTACCCGTCTTGTCACTAAATATGTAGTCGATTTGTCCCAATTCTTCCACTAATGAGGAAGTACGGACACCTGTTGGAGTGTCAGTTTCTTCATAATACATATCCAAATCACTTCCAATCATATAAGCTTGATAATACTTGATAAGTTCAACAGTGACAAACAATGAGATTGGAACCAAATTCGAGTATAAAATCCAATAAGTCAATATATCCAAAAAGAATAAACTTGCCAAATTCACATCTTCCAATGGTAAATAGCTGATATTATTACGCTCAATGGACACTCTGATAACATTTCCAAGGGACGATACTAAACATAATACAATCAAAATAGAGAATAATGCAATAATTTGTAAATTGATGATTCTTTCGACATCTGTTCTCTTGATAGGGGCGGCAGTAGCATTACGCATTAACTTTGTTTCATGACCCGTGAAAACAACTGCACCATGAATCCATTGTGTATTTCTTAAGGTTGCACCTCTTAACAACAATTGATCAGGACTCAACGGGATTTCTGATTTCCCTCCAAAATTCTTCAAATTACCTTCATACGTATATAGAGAAGAATTTGGTTGTTCTGATAAGATCTCTGACCTCGACAATTCGGAAACTAAGTTGTGAGGATTGATTAAATGTGAAGTTTCGGTTTTCGATTGTTTTATCTTTAAATTAGTTTCACCATCCAAGTTTGCTGTTTCGATATAACATAAGCCTTCTGGTTCAGATGACGCTAATAATAATAAATCTGCGGGGAAAGCCTCTTCATTTTGAACCTTGACAATATCACCGACCTGAACTTGAATCCATTTTTTCAAATGAAATGTACTTGTATTTGGATCCAATACAAATATTCTTGTATTGTTTAATTCTTTATCAGCGTTTGCACGTTTCAAATCTTCCATGATTTCTTTTATGGCCGACACTATAAGCACAACAATTAAAGTACCAATTGTAGTATATCTATTTGTTGGAGAAACATTTGGAACTTGTTGAATTACCGAAGTAACTAGGAAAAACAAATTGGCATATTTACTAAATTGTTCAAATAAAAATTTTGGTAAAAAGGTAGCGAAATTGTATTTTGTTGTTGAAATATAATTTCCATAAAATCCAAAGGAAGAATTTTGTTGATGATTCATTAAATAAATTTGTCTCGGTCCTAACTTTGCTGTTGCATCTATGTCATGATTAGATTTTTTGAATTTTGACTTTACATTATTGTAAATTTTTCTAATGTCGAACGATTTCTCCTTGTCTTGTGTAATTCCACTAGGATTCTCATTAAATTCATTCATACCAATATATGAATTCTCTTGGTTTCTATTATTTCCAAAAAGCCCATTCTTTCGCGGCGGAGCTGGATTTGAAGTGCTTAACAAAGGTACTTGTCTGTGATGACTTGAGCCTCTAGTGACATTATGATCATGATCAAAATCATCTTCATCATCTGTCAAAACAAAATTATCTTCGAATGGATTATTATGGGTGACGTTCGAACCAAATTGTTGATCTTGGTGAATTATAGGACTCGTATAATCGTCCCGGGGTGGATAGGGGTTATTCAATTGATCATTCAATGAGTCTAGGTCCAAATCAATCAAATTATTCGAATCTTGAAAAGGATTGTTCGATGCATCACGCGCATTACTATGGTTACTGGACATTTTAATTAGCTTGAGGTATTACTCAAGTATTTAATGACAGTTTTTAAGTCGATTTCAATGATCTATAAGTTTGGTGAACAATGTAGTGGCTGTTGTCAATGCTGTAAACTCGAATAATGCGTGGTAAGAAAATGTCGGGTGACATTTTGCATCAATTTATAAATGTCGCGTTTAATGGCTGCAAAAAGATGAATTATACTTAGTTGGACACAAATTATACAATAGATTTACTTAATATTAACATCATTGAAATACCAAACAGGGTTATAGATCAAAAATTAGAAAATATGCCATCTAAAGTCCATTTTTGAAACCTTGGATAGACTACTAAATTGCCGTTGCAGTCAAGTTGGGTGGCTTAGATTACCTGATTTCTTATATTTAGATGACGTTCATTTTTTGCAACAGCATAGGTTAGACCGACAAGTAGCATGTAAATGCTAATGCAAATTGAATATGACCAATTCTACTTTCAAGGTACTAATCACCTAACATGTTCGCAGCATGTGTACGATCACTCCAGTCTACTCCTTCTTCCCTTTTTTCTCTTCCTTATACTTTCCTTTTATAAACTGGTAAACAATTCCATAATCATCCATTCCAAACCTTCGTATAATCCATCCCCCGAGAGGGCAGAGCATGGTTGTACATGCCAATTTAACCCTTCAATTGATCTCAAATCCAACTTGTCAATAAGTTCATCTTTAGACAAGGAATTTGGCAAGTCTTGTTTGTTGGCATATATCAATAACAAAAAGTCTTGGCTTCGTTTGTGTTTAAGTATATCAAACAACTTTTGCTTGGATTTACCCAAAGTGTCTTTATCATTTGCATCCATAACGAATGCAACATTATCACAAGAGTTTAGGTAATCTAACCAATGTTTACTATTACTCTTACCTTCACAAAAGGTGAATTCCACTCGATTATGAATGATTTTCTCCACTTTAAAATCGGATGTTAATTTCAAGGGTTGTTCCCCTTTAGATTGAAACCAATTGAGAATCGAGGATGATCCACAATTATCTACACCAGTTAGAAAAACCGAAGTTTGAAAGTCACAATGTAAGTTTCCATAATGGGTTTTGATTGAATTAATCAATGAAAACATTGTTTCTGGTTGCAATTTATCGTAATTTATTAGTAGTCCTCTTGGTTATATTACTTGTCTATATACAGGACTTCGTAAACCTCCGAACATAATTTTTTTTATTTTGAGTCATAGTGAATAATTCAATTACAAGTTAATTTGCAACACCTATAATGAGCGCAGAAACCATCGCTAAGGATGCTAATGCAGCCTTTTCAGTTCTAAAGACTCTTACAAACGACCAGAGGTCTGAAGCTTTACAAAAAATCCATGACGCTTTGGCTACAGGCAAAAATGATATTTTGGCTGCTAATAAAATTGATATGGAAAATGCCACAAATCAAAAGTTATCTCCTTCTTTGATTAAAAGATTAGATTTATCCAATTCTGGAAAATTCGAATCGATGCTTCAGGGTATACTTGATGTAGCAAATTTACCAGATCCAGTTGGAAAAGTCACCTTAGCTAAGAAATTGGATGACGAATTAAATTTGTATAGAGTAACATCCCCAATCGGTGTCTTGTTGATCATTTTTGAAGCGAGACCAGAAGTGATTGCCAATATAACAGCATTAGCTATCAAATCGGGGAACTGTGCTATTTTGAAAGGAGGAAAAGAGTCCTATCAAACTTTCAAAGCTATGAGCGATATAGTGAACTCTACCTTGCAACAAGAAACAGATGTTCCAAAATCTGCTATTCAATTAATTCAATCTCGTGACGATGTTTCCGGTTTATTACTGCAAGATAAATACATTGATTTGGTTATTCCACGAGGTTCAAACGAATTGGTCAGTAATATTAAAGATAATACCAAGATTCCTGTGTTGGGTCACGCCGATGGTATTTGTTCTATATACGTTGACGACGAATTTGATATTAATAAAGCAACAAGAGTCATTATCGATTCAAAAACTAATTATCCTGCTGGATGTAATGCAGTTGAACAGTTATTATTGAACAAGAATTTGACCAAAGATCAAATAAAGCAAATATTATCGTCATTAGTCGATGTCAAGATTACTATTCATATTACTGCCGATTTAAATGATTATGTTACTGATTTAAACCAAGATTTTGTCAAACAAGCTGAAGCTGATGCTTTCGATAAAGAATATCTTTCATTCGATATTTCAGTCAAGTTCGTCGAAAATGTCGATGATGCAATTTCTCATATCAACTTACATTCATCTAAACATACCGAGTGTATTATAACCGAAAATGAAGCCAAGGCTCAAAAATTCTTGAAAGGAATTGATTCTGCCGGTATTTATTGGAATTGTTCTACCCGTTTTGCCGATGGGTTTAGATACGGATTCGGTACCGAAGTTGGTATTTCAACTAATAAAATACACGCAAGAGGTCCAGTGGGCTTAGAAGGATTAATGAGTTATCAATACCAATTACGTGGGAATGGTCATATCGCAAGTGAATATAAAGGTGCTGGTGGAGACAAGGTATTTGTCCACGAAGATATTCAAATAGATTCCGTAAAATTATAGATAGTAAATATGTAATTATTTAATCATTCAATACATTTTGACAATGCATTTTGAGATCGACTAGTCAGAGTCGGTCCTCTTTGAAGTTAGAGAGTCTGTAGATGAAGAAGCCAAGGTATTTTTGTACTTCTATTCGATGCTGCAGATCGAGGATATCGTTTTATCCAAATAAATCCTTGACAATATTACATTCAATGTATTAACGGCGAATCTTAGTATTTCGACAATAATTTCTGATGATCAGTGACATTACTCCCAATCAATTACTGCACATGTTTCAACGTACACTTTTAGATTGCTTGTGCTTGTGGATAGCACTTGTAAAAATTTAAATTGCATTTCACTACCACTGAAATGGACACAATGTGGCAGAACTCTTATGAGTAAGTATCTTAAAAATACAGACCTCTCATTTAATATACTATACTCAATCCTCTTCAAGCGGATAAAAAATGTAGTAAATGAACAATCTTTAATTGTTCATTTTATTGAACTCAATCACTCAAAACTACCTCTTTAAACTCATCAAAATCATTCGGAGGGTAATCAGGAAAGTACTTTATAATATTATCCACATAGATATGTCTATTATCATACGGAGGTTTTGAGCTTGGAGGGATCAACTCTAATTCACTCCATTGTTTCAAAGTAAAGAAATCGGTCAAAGTTTTGACCCAGTTCATTCTGGTGTCAATGGACATAACATCATTATCATCAAGAGGGATCAAATTTCTTAAACGTGATCTAATCAAGCCTAAATTTTCCACTGCTTTATTCAAATCGATATTATCAAATTGGTTGGCGATATTATCTTTGACCATTCGGGATAATCGGGGTGATTGACCATTTGTCGAGACCATAATCTGTAAGTTGTCTTGATTGTACATGGATCCAAAGTAAAAATCACAATATTTAGGTTTATCGGCAATATTGACATTTAATTTCAAGATTTTGCATTGATAATACACTTTTAAAGACTGGTCGTAATCATCAATACAACAGCAGACAATTTCGAACGATTCCTGTAATTTCTGATCAACTTTGGCATAAATGTCGTCGGTCAAATCGTCTAAATTCAAATTTTGGAAATCTATCGACAGCAAATTTTCGTACATGGTTAAATCCTTAGCTTGATAATCTCGTTTAAGTAATTTATGAATCTTGCCCGATTTATCCAATTCCAAAATCTGGGGATCAATATTACCTTGACCCGTAATGACGGTGATTTTAGCCTGGGCGCGAATCAAGTGCTGGATACGGGACAAGGCGACGTTCCCAGCACCTATAACCAAGCAATGTTTATCTTTTACCTGCCATGCTAATAGCAACGAACCCTTAGGTTTCATTTCCTCTGGTAAAGCCATGAAAAGAAGAAAAATTAACTAAATTGAAAAAAAAAAAAACATCAACAAGAAAATTAGCCGAAACCTAACATATATTAATTTTTTTTTCTCGGGGAGAATATTCGATCTTATCAGTTGAAGTTTTGCTTATGATAAACATTATTGTTTCAACAATAAGATCAACTAGCATTGAATCGTTTATAAATTACCCCTTAAATCTTATTTTTTCTTAGGTGTATCTTACATAATTACATGAGTAGCTATAGAACTTGCGTTTATATCCATTTAAAACCCCATACACTGTAGAGAAGGAGATTTAACAAACTTCTCTCTTGGTAGTGATAGTTTTGGTTAATATTATGTGTTAATTATATATAGAGGAAAAAAAGAAACCAGAGACTACTAGTATCACCTCCATATATTCATGATAGTTGTTTCAAAAATTGAAACATCATAGGTATACTCGAGCATACAACAATACAATTTATTATCACCTTGATAAGCAATCACGGTGGAATGTATAATCTTCCACCACCGTGCGGCTGTATGTAAACACTCCGAGAGTACTAAGCCAAGAAGGATAAAATATTTAATGCGTTTAAACGAAGTACACCACCAAGCGGCTCAAAAACTATTTCCCTGCTATGCGGCTGGAGGTAATTCTATATAATTCTAGCTAGTCCATTTTTCCACTTCGCTCATAATGCAAACACTGACAATGCAGACTTTTTTTCACCTTCACGTGAGATTGGCTAAATCAACAGTATGAGTCAATGGATAGATCTTATCACCAGAGATGTGATAGTAATAGAAAGATAAACTACAAATTTGTTGAACTCTTTAACTCTCCCATATATTCTCGCGTATTACTCTAGATTTTTATTTTCAGCTTGTCTTATCCATCACCCCACATAACTATATATACTTCCTTACCAAGGACATTTGGTGGGCCCAAGAATTTGGGCAGAGCCATGAAAATTTTGCACCAATGCAGCAACCTACAAAGTCCAACAATGCGTCGAAGGTGACCAAAATGTGGCGAATATTGTGTGTGCAAAAAAAAACCCACGATGCCCCCACAAATACAAAAAAAAACCTCAGTGTCCAACGGTTGACACCTGTGGGGAGTTGTCAATGTGGAATAGGGCGTATTTTAAGGCGGAACCCCATTCTCCTCGAGATTAGCGATATATCCTATATAACCTAGACTACTTGTACTACTACATGCTTCCACATGAAACTACTCAATTAAGAATCTTGCACAATCTTTTTACTTAATCTTTTAATTTTTTTTTTTTTTTTAATCTATGGGCAAGAGAGAGAAAAAAAAAATACAACGCTCTTAAAAAAATTTTCTCGAGATTAAATTTACATGATTACACCCGATTTTAACCAGATTTTATTTTAATTAGCAAACAATTGGTATTTTTAGTTGGATATTATACTACTATAACACAACTATTGATTGTGTTGTTTTAAATTATAAGTTATAAACTAAGGTTTATTTAAGATATTGAGTCATACACATTAAAGTAGACTAGACAACTTTTTACTTTAATTGCTATTAATTGGACATTGATTGTTTGATTATTGATTTTTGATTGTTTTTAATATTCTTTTAATATGCCAAAGACAGAGAGAAGAAAGTCCATGGCGGAGAGAAGACCCTCCATGTGCTACACACCTCCGGTGATTCCTCACTTGGTAGGTTTGGAGAAACCACAAGACTTGTCATTGAACCTTTCCTCCACCGACGTGTTGATCTTGGGTACTGGGTTACAGGAATCTATACTAGCCGCTGCATTGAGTTGGAACGGTACTAATGTTTTACACGTCGATTCACAAAACCATTATGGTGACTCTTCTTCCACATTGACTATTGAGCAGTTGAAGAAATGGGTTAGTGATGTTAATTCAAATAAGTTTAACCATTTCAAAGATGCCCAGATTTATATTCCAGGTGGGAAATTAACCAACAAGTTCAATTCGCGAGATTACGGAATTGAACTCTCGCCCAAGATTATGTTTTGCAAATCTGATTTATTAACCCTTTTAATAAAATCAAGAGTGTACAAGTATTTGGAGTTTCAATCGATTTCCCAGTTCCATACGTTTGAAAATGATGATTTCCAACAACAAAACTTGCTGAATAATTCAACGGCAAAACCTAATAATATCTTTATGGATAAATCTTTAAGTTTGTCTACGAAAAGATACTTGATGAAGTTTTTGAAGTTTGTATTGCAGGATAATAATGATGAACAAAAGAAGCAGTTGCTTGTCGATTCTGCAAACACCACTATTGAGAATTTCTTGCAGGAAAAATTCCAATTGCAAACTCCCCAGATCAACGAGTTGATCTACTCCATCGGGCTCTGTATCAAGGCCAACACGAAAACATTGGACGCATTGGCAAGAATCAAACGTTTTTTGACCAGTTTTGATATTTATGGGAATTTCCCAGTAATGGTGTCAAAATATGGTGGACCAGGGGAGATTTCCCAAGGGTTCTGTCGTTCGGCAGCTGTCGCAGGTACTACTTACAAATTAAACACAAAATTGGTCGACTATGATCCTATAAAGAAAGTGGCCAAATTCAATGACGGATCAAACGTCGTTGTCAATGAAAAAATAGTCATTAACCCAAATCAAATCCCCAAATTCTTGAAAAGCTCGTACGAGAATCTTTCGTCTAATTTACCCATTTATAATGTCACCCGATTGACTACGGTGGTTAGGAATGATTGTCGCGAATGGATGGCCGAAAATGAATCGAGTACCATTGTCGTCTTCCCACCCAAGTCATTACCCACAAATAATAATTATTCAGTTCAAGTGCTTATACAAAATGGTGGTACCGGTGTATGCCCAGTGGGACAATCTATATGGTTCAGTCACACCATTGAACAAGATTTGAATCAAGCCAAATTGGACTTGGAATCAGCGTACGAAAGAATGGAGCAACTGATTTTACGAGAATCTACGGCAAATTCCGACATTGATGATATGTTTGAACACCAGGAAATTATTATAAATAACCAAGGCACACCAATTATCGCCAATTCATTCAAATTGGGTGAATCATTACAGAGTTTTGTCCCCAAAGTCAAATTGGATATTGTCTGTAAATTGGGATATGTTTCCAAAACATTTATCAACCCTGACTTATCAACTATATTTGAAAAAGATTATAACAATATCATATCAAAGACCTTACCCGATACCGATGATATTATCTTCACCAATATGCCCAGTTCAGAAATCTCGTATGATGGTATAATCACAGAAACCAAGATGATTTATAAACGAATTACGGGGACTGATGAAGATTTCTTCGATGTTGACTTTGAAGATGACGAAGACGATGGTGAAAATGAACCGGTTAATTATTTACCTACGAATTCACAATCTACAGTGAATGGAGGAGTTGTCGGGGGCGGGAATACGGTACCTGCATACTCGGATAATGAAATGGCAATTGAAGATAGTAGTGATGATGATTCACATCAACCCTTTGGTGCCGATGAAATGGAATTATAGTTTCCAAATACTTGATTCCATATTTAATTCTTCAATTTTGATTTGACCATATTTTGTGATGTTTAATCACCCTTAAATTAAAAAAATTCATCTCACAGTGTGTAAAAGTTAATAATTAAATATATACCTAATTTAACTATTGGAGTGTAGTAGTATCTACTTGATCTATACGACATTATCTCCTTGTAGAAATGTCGCATTTTGAAAAAAGTTTTTTTAGGGTTGTTACCCGCAGTGATGATATTTAATAGAAAACTTTTCATATATTATATTCCTAAGTACTGAGCAATTAATTGTCGAAGAAGTCTAAAATGTCAGATAACGAACAAGTAGAACAAGTTGAACAAGTCGAAGAAGTCGCTGTTGAATCCACCTCCGTCTCTATTGAAGACTGTTTAAAAGTTGTTTTAAAAACCGCTTTGGTTCACGATGGTTTAGCTAGAGGTTTAAGAGAAGCTTCTAAAGCTTTATCTAAAAAACAAGCTCAATTATGTGTCTTATGTGATTCCGTCACTGAAGAATCTATCATTAAATTGGTCGAAGCTTTATGTAACGAATCCGATGACAAAATTCCTTTAATCAAGGTCTCTGATGCTAAATTATTAGGTGAATGGTCCGGTCTTTGTCAATTAGACAGAGAAGGTAACGCCAGAAAAGTTGTCGGTGCTTCTTGTGTCGTCATCACCAACTGGGGTCAAGACTCTGATGAAAGAAACATCTTATTAAACCACTTCTCTAATAATTAGATTAATATAGGATTAATATAAACTTTTCTTTTGTAATTATTATATTGTAGTTTTACGGCTTGTAAAATGATCCCACAATTATTTGCCTTCTTGTACAGTTCACATCAACTTTTTTGGGGGTATTTGTTAATGCTGAATTCTGTGGAACTTATATCACTCTCTTTCCCTTATACAAGCTTCAAATAACTCATTATGAATTAACTATTTACATCTATAAAACCTCACAAGCTTCAAAATCATTATGAATTACCTATTTACATGTATAAAACCTCGCTCAATCTTTAGGTTCATATATCACTGGGTTATCATCTTTATCTGACCATGCTTCTGCCCTTGCTTTACCTATCTTTTCATACACTTTTAATATGTCGGGAGGCCCGTCTTGTCCCTTGTTCATATTCTTTTCAAAAAAACTTGCAATTTTATTAGCAGATGGTTCGATCATTTCAAATAATTTATCTCGCATCACACTTTGATCAGCAGGTGTTTTGTTTTGATACTTATGAATCTTATATCTTAAACTCCAATCATCAACATCATTAGTTGGGTACGGTGATTGGGTTTGCGGGAATATTTTATCGCCAATCTGTTGTTCTTCAATGTCCACATAATAACCCAAGATATTCTCAGCCAATGCTCCTTTAACCATTGCTTCATTAAATGCTTCTAGTTCCTGTTGATGGCTTTTCAAATTCTCTAATCTTTGTTCGTTTGTTATATCATGCTTGAAGCTTGTTTCAAATTTTGTTGGTAATTCTTTCAATTGTTCAATCTGGGACTCACTTATTGGTATAGCATAGATATACATTCTAGATCTAGAAAATTCGTCAATGTTCTTTGTTTTCATAATCAATCTAAACGCTTGATCTTTTGATTCAATATCTTCTATTATTTTTTTCATTAATATTTCCCATATTTTCAAGGATTGTTTGAATTGTGTATCTCCGATAAATGATGGTAGCTGATCATTAACATCGTTGATATTAACATCGTCCTGATTTTCATCAATCAAGCTCGCTTTCAGATCTTCAAGCTTTTCGTGATTATAAAATATATTATCGAGCTCTTCTAACGGCAAATATTGAAAACCAAATATACTATTGATATTGTGATATGCCACAAATATACCATCCATTTGTCCTATTCTTGCTTGAAACATATATTTCAATAATGCTCCAGTTCTAATCAAATCCTGAAATTCACGATCAAATGATTCGTAGAAACCATTTAACTTCCATATTTGATACTGATTGTTTTTGCAATCAGGATTAGAGGAATCATATCTAATTGAACATACTGCTCGAGTTTTTAAATCAAATGTACCATTACCGGGTAATCTTTCATCGTAACAATCTAATTGTGATCTCATCAAAAATTCACCAAATGTTGCATAATTGTAAATATTAGCAGGATCTGGTTTAGTTACATTTTGGTTGAATTTTAAATTATACTTTCTAAAATCTAATTCGTCATTCGTTAAAAATGCTTCCAAACAATGGCCCATTGCTGACAATAAAATTTCAGTGTCATAAGAAGAATCCGACTCAATCGAATAGATGGTTTTTCCCGATTTGGGGTTTTTACCCCTTGGCTGGACAATCAGAAATGCCGGCGTTTCGTTTATGAAACCCTTAATTGGTGTGAAATTAAATCTCTCTCTATTCCTCGAATTATAGTTATTTAACAAAAAGTAAAATTGAATCAACGACACTGTCATGGAAGATGTTGACGAATAGAATTGTCTATCATTATCTATAGCCGCTTTCAATAACAGCTCATCTCTCGAAACCTTTGTAAACGATGGTATAGCATCAAAATCAAAATCATCATATTTGATTACTTTTTTTAAAACCGGGGGGAAGTTGTAAATTCTCGTTCTTGGGTCTTGTAAAAAATGGACACCAGGGGAGAATAGCGTTCTATCTAATTTATGAGCTAAACGTGGGATATTATCTTTGTCGAGTGGGGTTGACTGCTCGAACTCTTCATGGTTAACGGAAATTGAACCAGATTCCACTATTTTTGGACGACGTCCAATAAGCTTCGCCTCGCGTGTACTTCGATGTTCATCATTTCTTGAATTTCTATGAGAATTGTCAAGTTTTCGATGTCTTGATTTGAAATCTCGAACTTCGTCATTTCTTGAATTTCTGTGTGAATTGTCAAGTTTTCGATGTCTGGATTTGAAATCTTGAACTTTATTATCTCTAACTGGGGGTTTATCCAAGTTAGCATTTACTGAATCCAAAATTTTGTCAAAATTCGCAATATGGATCTCACTATTGTTCTCTTCATTATATTCGACTGCTTCAATATGCTTCGAGTCAGCATTTGATTCTGAATCTTGCACTCCTAATTTATTCATCAATTCTGGACTTCTTTCACTTAAAGTTTTCCTGCTGTCAACCTCAATATCACTATTTCTAAATCTGCTAACATTATTATAATTCTTTTGATCATTGTGTCTATGGTTATCGGAGTATTTGCTATTGTCGAAAGACCTACTTCTGGTATTCTTCTCGTATTTCTTCTTTTGGTATGCTAGTTTCTCTTCCTTGGTGTATTTGGGCCTATTTCTACCCATTGTTTTTACAATAGTACCATCCTCACCTTCCCCTTCAGTTATCTTTTTTTCAGATTCAACTTTTCTATCTCGGTTTGTCTTTTGAATAGCCCATCTCATATCCTTGGATAGAATATTTTGATTGATGTCTTTAGTATAATCTTTCCTGGATTTTTTACCAGCTGTGTCAATATCATCGTTCGATCTAGCTGCTTGGATTTTAAACTTTTCAGTCTGCTCCAAAGCTAGGGACAAATCTAGTTTGGTACTCTCATCTACTGTTGCCTTGAAACGTAACAACACACGCGGTTTGTTCCATAGCCGTCTATGTACCAACATAACGAACTAGTGGTTATCACTCCATCGTGAAACTACTTGATTTGCAACATGCGTGCGGCGCGATTACCAAAAGTAGACATACAATTAATTAGCGAGAATGATGTATTCGAACTGAATAACAACCAGGTAACTACCAATGGATCTATACAAGAATCAATTGAAACCCTTTAAATGAAATCCTCCTAAAAAAATTTCAATTTTTTCGAACTTAAATTCGAAGTAGATTGGTGAAGGTATTGGGGTCATGGGGGAGACGAACTGATGTAATCCATGTCATATTGTTGGTAATTGTAGTTCTCTACGTGGGCTTCATCGAAATCAAACATTACAATATATCTATCTTATGTTACAAAAAGGAAAATCGAAATGTGATAGAACACGTAAAACACGTACAATTATGTAGATGATAAGCCAATCTAACTGGGTCAATTATAAATACTGTATACGTTTTCGGTGTTAAAGGCTTAATCTCGTTGTCCCAAAATGTTACACTGTTCATAGTTTACGAGTTCTCTCTTGCATTGGGTTGTTCCAAAGGTGTAAATTTCAAATATTATTGAAAATTGTCAAATTTTGAAATAAAAATAGGATAGTTCAATCAACTTAACCCTTGCAATTCTAATACATATCATTACTTCCACTTTTTACTATCTATAAGCCTATAATTATTGACATTTAAATTCGATATATTTGCAGCCAAATTCACGTGATATTTCCTTCTTTGAGGGTTTTAACCAGGACTACTAAGAGCGAGTAAGAAAAATGTCGTTAACAAATGTGGAATGTCGCTTGAATATGTCGCACTCTGTTGAAATTAAACCATCAATATTGAAAAATCAGAAAAGTTTTACTATAGCGATTAACAATGGGTAGAGTCATTAGAAATCAAAGAAAAGGGGCTGGTTCTATCTTTACTGCTGTCACCAGATTAAGAAAAGGTGCTGCCAAATTAAGAACTTTGGATTATGCTGAAAGACATGGTTACATCAGAGGTGTTGTAAAGCAAATTTTACATGATCCTGGTCGTGGTGCTCCATTAGCTAAGGTTGTCTTCAGAGACCCTTACAAGTATAAATTAAGAGAAGAAACTTTCATTGCCAATGAAGGTGTCTACACTGGTCAATTCATTTATGCCGGTAAAAAAGCTTCTTTAAATGTTGGTAACATTTTACCTTTAGGGTCTATGCCAGAAGGTACCATTGTCTCCAATGTTGAAGAAAAACCAGGTGACAGAGGTGCTTTAGGTAGAACTTCCGGTAACTACGTTATCATTATTGGACACAACCCAGATGAAAACAAAACCAGAGTTAAATTACCTTCTGGTTCTAAAAAAATCATCTCTTCCGATGCCAGAGGTGTTATTGGTGTTGTTGCTGGTGGTGGTAGAATTGATAAACCATTATTGAAAGCTGGTAGAGCATTCCACAAATATAAAGTCAAGAGACACTCATGGCCTAAAACCAGAGGTGTTGCTATGAATCCAGTCGACCATCCTCATGGTGGTGGTAACCATCAACATATTGGTAAAGCTTCTACTATTTCTAGAGGTGCCGTTCCAGGTCAAAAAGCTGGTTTGATTGCTGCTAGAAGAACTGGTTTATTAAGGGGTACTCAAAAAACCCAAGATTAGATTTTGTAGTTTATGTTTTTGGTATGGGTAATAAATAAAAGAAATGAAAGCGGACTGTAGAAGAAACGTAGAGATGGATAACCCTGGTTCATATATTTTCAACAAATTTTATACATGAACTCTAATCACATTTACTGGCCCAGTTATTTGGTTTTGGGGCGTAACTCTAAATTTTCGGAATCATCAAAAGTATCCGATTCGTCTATGATTGATGAATCAATGAATACATTTGACATCTCAGTTTCCAAACCCTTGGTGTCTGGTCTTTTCAAGATTTTCAATTTTTTCCCTGACAATGGATGTTCATCATATTCCTGAGGAGTTGATTCAGATTCAAATTTGTCATTCTCCTTATTGATGGAAACGCTTGGGGTGATTTTTGGCGAGGGGGCAACATATGGTTCAACTGTCAATTCATGACCGTTGAATTTAATATTACCAATCGATTTGATTAATTCAGCAGTCGATTTTTCTTCCTGTTCAAACATAATTACCACATTTACATAATTTGAATTGAATCTAAATTTCTTTTGCTGAATGATATTAATAGTTGATGGTTTTAACTGATCTAATAACTGTTCAACATCCCAAGTGGTAATCTTTCTGTTGACTTTTCTGATGACAAGTTTTCTAATTTTATCATCATGTTGTTCTAACGGGGTAAGATAAGGTGGAGAAATCGCGTCATTTTGTTCTTCTGATTTGGCAGCTTCAGGCTCATCTTTCTTAACCACTTCAGCAGCTTGTGTCTCAACATTCACAGCAGATGAAGCAGATTGAACAATAGCAACACCCGCGGCACCATCATCACCTTTAACATCATCACTAGTAGCAGCTTTACTTTTAACTCCCACATTATTTTTCTCCTGTGGGTCTTGGTTTTCTTTATTGTCGTCTCTACGGTAACTAAACTTTCTAGCCAACGAAGAAGTAAATGGAACTCTTGGGACACAAGGGGTGTGTATTTTCATAGTCAAGTTTCGATTAAAGAAAATAGTACCATTCAAGTCAGAAATGACTTTTAAAGCAAGTTCATTAGTTTCAAACTCAGCATACCCAATACCTAAAGGTCTGTGTTGACCGGTTCTTGAGAATCTAATGGTGTAACTAGGAATAATCACATAAAGACTAAAGTTAATAATCAAATTTATAAAAAGGTGGTAAAAGTGGTAATCCATCAATACTTACGGGTTATAAGGCTTAAGTAATTCACTTAAGTCATTTTCAGTGACGTTATAGTTGATATTCTTGATATAGACACGTTTATTATTGATAGACATGATTGATTGGAGAGGAAGATAATATTTATAAAATGTGGTGAATTTTACCACCCACAATTATTTGCTGCTTTTACCACCAAAAAAAAGAAGAACTCGGGAATGGACGGGAAATGTAAGATATACCATAAAGTTTACCAACAAATAGCTAACATTAACGATATACAACCAACTGCCTAACTATAGAAGGATATTTTCAAAGAGAATTACGTTTTGCTTAATATTATGGCATCAAGGTGCTAGATGATTGTACGGATTATATTGAATTTCATAGAGTTTGTAAAGGAAAATGAGCTTGTAGTAGTGGATGGGTAGTTGGACAGCTTGACTGACAATAGAAAAAACTATCCAAATAAGTAGAGACAAGCTCACAAGATATAGTCATTTTTGTAACTGTATAGCTGGTTTAATGTGTGCGATAAACAATGAACTGTCAATCCTAAATTTATCAGCATACAACAAGAGATATTAAGTTGCAAAACTCAGTATCACAACAAGAGCAAACGAAGAGTATTCCTCCATTTCATAATCTAAACCTAATAATAACTTTTTGTAGAACCAAGTTCGATTTAAGGGTTTCGTATATCAAGAATTGGTCAATTTTATAAGACCAATTTACATAACAATTCGGCCATTGACTGACTGTACCTAGGTGTTGAAGATTGAATTACAATGGGGATTACAGGTTATAGAGAGGGGTAGTTTATCATTGAACAATACAAATTAATTTTGAATGGTCAAATATGCGTGTTTGGTAAATATGGAATGGTGGATTGAAACATGCACTGGAGTGTCATTATTAGTATACTCCCACTTATATTATGATAAGTTTCTGATTCAATTCCATCTTTTCCATACCATAATCCAATCATATTTCGATATTACAACATTAGTAGTATCTTATTAACATGTATTAAACATAACTAATCTATTCAGATTTTCTAGCAGCGGCTAAAGCTTTTTGAGTACCGTGTAAAGCGTATCTGTGGTTTCTCTTGAATTTAGCATCAACACCTTTTAATGAAGGGTATTTGTTAGTCTTAGGCTTTTTAATACCGTTTCTGTGAGCTTTTTTGGTTTGGTTATGAGCGGTATGATTCTTTGATTTAGCCATCTATAATTTGTTAGTATTGAAAACACCAAGTCATGATTGACTGGAGATTGTGGTGATTAATCATCAAAATAATATTTCAAGTATTGACATTCTAACTTGTATGAATTGTGCAATATACCACTTAAAATATAAGTGTATATTTCATGAATATAACGCAGTTCGTTCTACTATGATTTATCCACCATTTCCCCCTATTTGGACATACCTTTGATTATAGAGTATAAGTTAATAATTGTTGATGGTGATAAATTAGTGAGTAAAATTCTTCATCTATATACAGGAAATATTTCCAAATGAACAAACCCTTAATTTGACATAAATCACGTGAACAAGTGACCATTAAATATATATTACATTTTTAAATCAATATATCAAATGGATACCTATAGAAGAAGGTATACGGCATATGTAATGATTAATAAAGTCTAAACCAGTAAAACCAAACCATCTCTACGTAATACTTGAACAGCACAGGCTGGCAAATTGTATCTGTAAACATGACGCACGACACAACAAATATTTCCATTTCACAACTCTCTAAGCATCAATATTCTTTAAGAAACTACGTTTCACAGCAATTACTAGATACCCTTTTGTTGTACTACACTTTAGTTTGAATATCATTTATTTATCTACAGTTAAGTTACTTTTTAACTTTATTAATATACATAAATAA